>CM070823.1:9086644-9283281 GCA_036326025.1 Chrosomus eos
TTGATAGTCTGTTAAAATAACGCAAATATATTATAAGTGTTGCTTAAATGCCCAACACCTTTTGGTCAACTGCGTTGTCTTCTGTAAGAATAATAAAGTGCTACTTAATTATTTACATGTTATTTGTCAACTTTATCTGATTCAAAACAAGGAATCTCCCGTAAATTACATAATTAACCTACCAGTAAACTGCTCGTAATGTTCCTCATTTGTAAGACGCTATGGATAAAAGCGTCTGCTAAATGACTAAACATACAGGTAAAATGTAAATAATACCAGTAACAGTAATATTAAGAAACAATATTAAAGAAATACTCCCATACACTCCTAATGGGGTTAGATGTCATTATCAAACTTCATGGCATTGTTTTTAAACTACGATACCGGTGAATCCATGAAGGTTGTCCTTTTCCTCAGCGCCAGACTCACTGCTGTTTACCACATGTCAGCCCAAGCTAGCCCCCGTTCTCGCGATATTGGATGCATTCCTGTTAGCATAATCATTGTCTCGCGACATCTCAAGCAGTCATCCGCCATCGCTGTAGAGACAGAGGAAAAGAGTAAGCTACAGGGACTGAAACCTGGGGGGGAAAGAGGGCGAGATTTGTCCGTGTTTCCCCTCAACACACCCACCCTAACATCTGTTGATGGCATCGCTCCCTAACCCAAACATGTCCAACCTCAAACCCGGCACCAAGAAGGACACCAAGATGCGGATCCGCGCCTTTCCCGTGAGTATCAGCCGGGTTGAACGCGCCTCAAGCGGCCGCGGGGAGAACTCGAGAGCCGTGGATCGGCCAGAGCAGCAGGCCACAGCGGGTTTAGATCTCTGGGGCTGCGTTTGAGAGATTTACAGTGACTATGGAATATAAAATACTTGTAATCATGATAATATTAGCTCCAGGGGTTTAAATATGTATATGACTCCGTTAATAGAGAGATTAGCGATTTAAATAAATAAAACAGCTAGTGTAGAAAGTGATCAAAACTCAGTGATCTTTTTCGTTCAGTCCATATGTTTTGAGCATAAAGGTGTAAATTTGTTCAGTAGTGTAGCTAGATTCTACAGAGAAGATGGAGTCTTTCCTTCTGATTTGCATGTTTTCTTTCAGTGTTTTGATCTGATTTTGGGTCTTGTGATGTCAGACTGTCCGTTGATAACGTGTGTTTTGTTGAAACTGATTGTTGTCTGTGGTGTTGATGCTTGATTTTGTTGTTGTTGTTGTTATTGGTGCTGTGCATATTGTCAAGCTGACTGTTATGGCCGTGTTGCCTGGTTAATTTATTTTATTGTCATTGTTTGGTTTTGTGTGTTGTTGACATTCAGGTAGGTGTTTGTGTAGTTTTTTTTGGAAACTGTGTATATTATTGTTGTCACTCGGTGGTGTAGATAAGGGGGTTTCAGGGACTCTCAAAATGTGATCATCCTTGGGTGAGGGACCCAATTCTAAAATTTAAAATGCACCTAGGCCTGTATATTTAGCCTATATATTTCCATGTATAAAGACATAATTTATTCTGTGAAATATATTTATTTATATATTGTTTATTTATTTATTTATTAGTTGTACTTTTTTTCACAGTGGTCTTCTCTAGCACTCCCAGTTTGAAAACCACTATATTATAGGTGTTGTGTAGATTGTCACACTGATGATAGATGTCCTTAGCAGCTCTGCTTTTGTTTCAGTCACTGCAGCAGCATGACGTGCATCTCTGCAATTTTCTGCAATTTTCTGTTCTTTTATTAGCTCCACTCAGATCAAATTCTGTGCATCGCAGGATTGTTGGTGATGCTCTGATGGAATAAATTATGAATACTCTGATTATATGCAGTTAAGTGAAAATGTTTGCATGCAATTATTGTCCTCTCTTGAAGGTCTGGAATACTCCTTTAATCTTCTCAGAGTCTGACACCTTTCAGCAAGTCCACAGGACTAAACAAATGTCATTTTAGTTCAGAAAAGTGGCAGTGAGATAAGACATAGGCCTAGCTCTCATGCAGAAGCTGCATTTGCTTGTGGGATCTGACGTGTCTCGTCACCCTATTAAAGGAATTCATTAGAAATCTCACAGCTGGCTTTACTTCTTTCGTCATAGAATTACTTTCTCAGTATGTGGCCCGTATTCTCACCTGTTACAATCCACATGCTCTCGGCGCTCATTCAAGCTGTCAAGTTTCTCTTTAGCTTTTTATAGTGTCAGTCAGTTGTAGTTTTGCTATTGTTGAAAATGCATTCAGTCATGCAGTTGGAATAGACTGGCACAGACATATTTTGGTCAGAATCAGGAGTGTAGGAAGTATAGTGATTGCTGTCATTTTCAAAACCCTTTCAATGATCCCTTAGTTGATTCAGACCTAACCAGTCCAGTTATGATTCTCATGGTTGTTTTTGCTTTGTTCTTCTTCCAAAACTTCTCTTACTGGAGATAGTCATCGAGATGAGTTTCATCATTTAGCTGTGTTGACCTTCCCCTTACTGTCCCAATGGGTCATTTTTCCAGGATTCATCTTTTTGTAGAAATGTGGAAAGTTGTTTTAATTGAAGTGTTTAAATGTTTCTTGAGCAACAAAACGGCATATTATTAAAATTTCTGAAGACTGCTGAATATTCAGCTTTGCCATCACAAGAATAAACTACATTTTAAAATATATTCAATAACACAGTTATTTAAATTGTAATATAAATAATTTACTGTATTCTTGATCAAATTAATGCAGCCTTAATAAAGCATAATGAGACTTATTTCATAACAACATTATTGCTTCAAATGTTGGGGAGAAGATTTCTAACCAGTGTCAGTATTATAGTAATTTGAAACCAGCTATTTTAAAAGATTTAGATGTGTTTTTTTTAGGGTTCCTTTAGCTGAAACGAACGTAGAGAATGACACTAGCAGAACCAATAATGCATGAGCTGATAAAATCTATAATTTGAATACAAACTAATTTGCTTTGAATTCCATCAGAAGGTACTCACAATTATTTACTATCAGGGAACATTCACCAAAGTGTTCATCTTGTCAGAATCCACTGTCCATTAAACACATTTTGCTGAACTTGTATACTTCATCACCCTTTGTGAGGAACTGTTTTTATTATTGAAACCTTTGAAAAGGCTTTTTAACCAATAAATCTAAATGTATCTCAAGGTTATTGTTTTTCTTTCATTTTGGAATATAACTAGGCTAAACCTGCTCTAGCCATAACCATAGAAGCTATGGCAGTTAAAAAAGTTTGAAGAAAATTGCTTGGATAAAGCATCTGGCAAATTCATAATGTTAAATTTGTTGATTCTGAATGATAGGGTTTACTGTTTGGTAAATGTATGTCTCTCTCTTTCTCTCTTGGTCTCGATCTTCAACATGCTTTTCATCGACATGACCTGAGCCTACAGAAACCCAGTTTGGAAACCTACTTGCTTGACAACAATGCACCGTTTTGCTTTAGGGATTCCTGTTCATGGAAAAACTGGTTCCTCTTGACTTAGTTTAACTTTTCAAAAGTGAAATGGTCTTCTGCGGTGTCAATGGATTGCCAACAGGCGAAATGTTGCACAAGTCGCAAGTTCCCACCACAACCTATTCCTACTTCCTACTAAGTCCGATTTTAGCACCTAAATGTCTTTAATCCACAGACTAGTCCTGCACAGGTCCACGTGTATCAAGACCTGTCTGTCTGTAGGCTTAGTAGACAGAGAGAGACAGACGAGGTGTGAGCGAGGCGTTCTCTACGTCTGAATCTACAATGTGTGTCAATTTATCACATAGCTAGAGCTGTGCTACTAATATCGTGACACGCATTATAATTAACGTGAGCTGTGCTGAAGTGTTGTTTTGACATGCATAATTAGTCACAGTTGTTTAAAAATGTAATTCACACATATGATTAGCCATCAGACCTGTTCTCTGTGAGATTAGCTCTGCTGAGTCACTTGGAGCTATCAAAAGCTCTGAAGTTGTTGGACTGTTGGGTTGGTTGTTAAAGGAATTGATCTTCTTGCTCCAGTTTCTGCCAAAGGTTGAGCGTACGTGCGAATGACCTGCAGTGTCATTGGGACATTAAATGCAAATTAGAAAGTTGTAAGTGAGTTGTTTTACTTTTAATGGGCCCGGAACACATCCTGCGATTTCCCATGCTGAATAAGTTAATATGGTCTCCTCTTATGTAAATCCAACAAGGTTGTTATGTGTGCAGGGAGCAAAGTGTGTCACTTCTGTCGATACACTACCATTCATAAGTTTGGGGTCAATACGATTTTGTTTTGTTTAGCAAGGATGCATTCAATTGAAAGTGACAGTAAAGGCATTTATAACGTTACATAAGATTTTTATTTAAAAAAATGTTTTTTTTTTTTTTTTACTTACTATTCATCAAAAACATGGTTTCATTCCTAAAATATATTACGCAGCCCGACTGTTTTCAACATTGATAATAACTAGCCTAGATGAAAAAGTTTGTAGACATGTCAAATAGGCTTGCTGCTACAGTCAGTGTTGCCGGTGGTCAGCCGCAACACCGGTTACAGCACCCCCCCAAGCCACCCATTCGGTCGTTTATTTTTTTTAATTAAAATCATTTAGTTCAGTTAGAGAACAGACACTACAATTAAAAACTGAATGTGTCTGCTCAATTCAGCATGGGCTGAACAAGGTTCACTGCACAGATCAGCAGCAGGAGTCAGATTTTATTTATCACAAGAGTGAGGAGCTGACTGACAAGACGTTCGCCGAAGTTTTGGTTTCAAAGCGAAATGTAATAGCGCATATTTAAGAGAGTTTGTTATTGTGTTTTGTTGTTGTTTTTTTCATTAAGAATAATAATGAACCAACCATTCAAGCGATTGGGGCTAATTTGAAAGCGAAAGTAAAAAGTGCACGGCTGCACGGTCAGGCATTCATTTCAACTTAAATTGGATTAAACATGACTTGAAAAATGTAGTTGAATTTTTTATAACTTATACATTTTTTTTAAAATTGCTTAACTTACTTTGATTTGTTATTGCGATGTAAAAACATGTTGTCATTACTTATTGATGATATTTTTTTTATAGTGTGGCCTGTAGCGTGGAGCAGAGCCAGCATTTTCAGTTCATTCCTGTATGGAAGCTCAACTTCCATAGAATTAATTGAAAACGCTCGGTCTGCTCTGCACCGTTATGAATGGCCGTGTGCATTTTAATTTTGCCTTCAAATTAGCAATTTAAAAGCGAAGTGCAAAAGAGGGAAAACTTCCTTTCACTGATTTCATACAGTGTTCACTACTGTAAAGCGTTTTCTGCGAATTTTGGCAGGCTCATTTGAACAATCCGTCAATGTAAGTCAATTAATTAGAAAGCAATATTGGTCAATACTGATAAGGTGCATCCATGTTTTGTATCAAATTATCATGAGGGTTTCTATGTTTAATTTGTTGATTTGTTTGTTTTTGCAGATGACCATGGACGAGAAGTATGTGAATAACATCTGGGATCTTCTGAAGAACGCCATCCAGGAGATCCAGCGGAAGAACAACAGTGGGCTGAGCTTTGAGGAGCTCTACAGGAACGCCTACACCATGGTCCTGCACAAACACGGGGAGAAGCTCTACACGGGCCTCAGAGAGGTGGTCACCGAACACCTCATCAACAAAGTATGAGCTCCTCTCTCGCTCCGAGACCTTTCTTAAAATACGTTAGAGAAAACCCATGAGGTCCTAGAGATTAAACTTCTCACAGGCTTTCACAAGGAGTTGCTGTAGTTAAATGCAGTTTAATAAGCAGTAAGCCTCAAGAGATGGTGTTTTACGGTAATATTGCTTTAAAAGACCTCCTTAACTAATTTGATGGTGTAAGTGATGTGAATTTAAATTGGAACAGATTGATTTGAATAGATCTGAAGGACGCTGTCTCACATCTTCACTACATATATATTTATATGTGGCTTAATGAAGACTCTGGGGTTTTATCTCTGGTGCTGTCTGGTAATGATGTCAGTTCGGGAGATGAAGCAGATGGTGGAAACCTGCCCGTCCCAGTGGACTTGTTCACAGGGTGATGTCAATGTAGATACAGGTGGATGAAACCCATTTGCTTGAGCTGCTCTCATAACAGCTTTGAATTTTTGTTCCTGTCTTCAGGTGCGAGAAGACGTGCTTCACTCGTTAAATAACAATTTCCTGCAGACGTTAAATCAGGCGTGGAATGATCATCAGACTGCCATGGTCATGATTAGAGATATCTTGATGTACATGGTAAGTTGTTTTCTTAAAATGGTAATCTTGTGTGTGCGGTGGTGTGTGTGTGTGTGTTAGAGATGCGCGGTTGGCGGTTACAGCCGCGGACTCCGCGGATAAACCGCGGATGACGTGACGAAAAAAAATATTTTAATCAAATTCGGGCGGGTGGCGGGCGGTTGAACCAATCAAATGAAAAATATATGTTCAAGCGTCTAACTAGACGTGTATTTGACGCTCTATTCGTGTTCGGTGTGAACACACATAAGAGTCGCTGTCCATTCGCGAAGTGCTGAAATAGCCTACAAATTAAAACTATTTTGTAAATGAATTCAGTTTTACCATGATTAAATCAGCTTTGCATCTTTGCATTTGCACTCGCGACAGGTGAAAGTAATGATTATAATATGTCGAATAGGCCTATAGCAAGGAGACAATTTAATGCTTTATAAACGTGTTTTCTTTGTCATTGTCGCCTGCAAAGATGAAGTTGACGATGCTGATCGTGATATTCGCAGTGAACGCGCCAGAGAGAATTTAAAAACAGAGAGCAGTCTGTTTTCTTTTGTTTTGAAATGTTCTTTTCAGAAGTAGACATTTTAGATATATTTCTCGGTCTGTGAGGCAAGTAGGCTGAGTTTTGAGACGTGCTCCAGTTCACGCGCCGGCGGTTTCGTGATTAGTCTATAGGCTATATCTGCTATATTTACTTATCATTTATTTAATCCAGGCAATTGGTTGATGAAATATTGATTAAAATTAAGATTAAAATTAAAACAAAACGAAATTGCTTTAAAGAAAGGCTTTTGTGCTTTCTGTTTTATGTCTCTGTGAAAGTTTTAAAGCATCTTTTAGTGCCGCTTTCAGAGCGCTCACGTCCGTAACGGATTCCCCTATTTTAAAAATTTATCCTCTACTAGTTTTGTGGTGTAGTAGGTCTACGTATATTGTATAATGTTAACTTCAAATAATAGTAATTTAAGGGCGAGGCTTATTCCAACGTAAAACGCTGTAGGCTATAGACTAATTGTATATAGTTTTAATCAAATAAGGTTGGATTATTTATATCTGCCTGTTCATGAATCTGAAAGTGCACGTAATAAAATAATATACAGTTGATGCAAACCAACAGGAATCCTTGCCTTTTCTGCTCTATGTTTATGTTTTATGTGGGTAATGCTATACATTATTGAAACGGGCCCCCAGATACTTAAGGGCCATCAGATAAGATCAGGTTTGCCGAATGTGGGTTTTAATTTAGGCTATTTATTTATTTTTATCCCTGCGCGCCGATCGGAGACGGAGTTCACAGCTGATATTCTGAGAGCGTTCTAGTCTCGCGGCTGTCATCAGCAGCGCGTTGTATCGCCCAATCAGTGGATGGCGGGCGGGTGCGGTTTTGAAAATTGGTCAAAAACGTTGGTGCGGATGGATGGCGGACGGATGATGAGTTTTGTGATGCGATTGCGGATGAAATAATAGCCCATCCGCGCATCTCTAGTGTGTGTGTGTGTGTGTGTGTATATGTGATGCGATCTGGGAAAACCCACCACATGGTGAAATTTGACATATTACAGGTTTTGCGATCATATTAAAGCTTGGTTCAAGCCCTTTCCAAATCTGTTTTTATTTCTTTTATAGTTTGTCTGTAACAAAAGTTATGGTTATCTGAAGTCGGCTGATCGCTGTGATTTTCAGAAATGGAATTTTGAGAAAAACAGGTTTAAATAACTGTCACGTCCTGCTAGCGGGACGACGGGCGCTCTTTTTTTTATTGCCTTTTTTTCATATCACATATTTTAGTAATCATCATAGATTAGGTATCATTCGAAAGCTTACAAACTCAAAATTCATCCTGTGAAAACCGTTTTGAAATTGGGCGATTGAGAGGCGAGCAAGGTCTTTTAAACGAGCAGCTTCAGACTCTGTTGGTCTCTTGTGCTCCGCATCACATAACGCTGGATAAAAATAAATAAATAAAAACTTGCGTGCCGTTGTAGTTTACACAGGACTGGCGGGACCTTTATTCTGTTATGTGGTTTATTTTGATAAGAGAAACTGTCTTTGTAGTGTTAAGAGTAGGAGAACTAAATAGCCGTTGTTGTTGTTTTTTTGCACCTCCGCTCCGCGCGTGTTCTTAAAGAGAAAGACACGTCTTTTCAGCTTGCCACTATAAATCGCTTTTTTTCTGCACTAATCTAGTGAATTTTCACTAGATATACTCAGAGATGATAAACAAGATGTTATAGAATAATAATTTATTGAAAACCCAAATTTGACAATAAACTGACATTCAATCTATTTTTAGATTTTACTGAAAATGTACAAGCGCGACATCCGACGGGTTTTCCCAGATCGCATCGCATCACATATATATATATCAAAAGAGTTGCAACTGAGTTGCAAGTTTACAAAAATGTTCTGATGTCTTTCGTTCATGGTTCAGACAGAAGTCATGGATCGCACAACCAAACAAAAATCTTTAATAATCCTTATCCGGTTAACTGACGGGACAGTGCTGCAGTGATGTATTTTTGTAACCCAATACTGATGTTAGCGTAGTTTTCTCGACAAAAACCCAATATGTTTTTTCTGTTTGTTTTTGGATTATTGCAGAAAATAAGTACTTTGACCAACAAAAGTTCGATTTTTTACTCGTTTTGTTCATTATGATAATCTTCACAAATTAACACATCACCAGTAATAAAAAGCACAACATAGGTTATAAATGAACTACACCACAGTCGCATGCCTTCAGCATAACCACTGCGCTACTTTTCCATTATTTTCAATGTAAATGCGCTATACAGACGTGTATGATCGTTGCGCTCGCATCTTTTGCAGCGTCTCGCACATGGCACCGTGTTCTAAAAACACAGCGCTCAAACTCAACTCGCGTTTTTCAAAGCAATAACACGTTCTGTGTGAATGGCCTCTTAGGCTTCCAACTCTTTCAGTGTTTATTTAAAAAAAAAAAACATTTTCCCTGAAAGTTTGAGCCAGAATAGTTTGCAAGAGCGTTATTATAAATACACCGAGGCTGTGAAAGTGGACTCGAGTGTAGATGAGTTCACCTGTTCGGCCTGATGATGTTTATTGTCCCAGACAACCTCTAGTCCCATTTAGCCACTTGTTAGCAACTGCCTTTTTGAAGACAAGTAAAAGCTTTAAAAAATCTCAAAAGAGTATTACTGGTGTGTTTTATGTCTTAGAATAAAAGGGGAAAATATCTTGAGCTTGTGTTCACCACAGACCTTATTTCAGGCATTTAACTAGGGATGGGCGATAAATCGATTTTATCGATTAACTCGAATGTGTAGCTTACGCGAGTTTACGCCGATTTTTTTTAATGAAAATCGGTTTTCTCTTTAACAACCGCCGACACGCCCATATGGGCTCCCGTAGTTCCGACCGCGCTCAGCACTTATGATAGAGATACACAAACAACATGGCAAATGAACAAAACCGCGGCAGCAGAAGCACACCCGCCGAAAACATTTACAAACTGAATCTGCAGGGCCGCCAACTCTCACGAGTTCACTGAGACACGCAATTGTCACTTTTTACACGCTCTCACACACACATCCATTTCCTCACGCAGAGAAACATCGCGAAGCAAAGAGGACACTGACACCGACATACAAGACAGAGCAGGTTACTGTTGATATGAAACAGATTCTCGGCTCTCAGATTCTGTTAATTTTATTACGAAATTCAAACAATAAACACCGTTTTGGGGCTTGTAAATGTGACGTGAAAGATCGCTGACAGATCTCAGTTCAAGCGGCACATGAACCGAACATCTGTTACTCTTCACTACTAACTTACCCAAATGTAGCTAATAAAATCAATCCATCAGTGTTTTTCAACCGCGGAAAGATGTCCATAAAACAGCTGGAGAACAACATGTGTCACGCAACGTTACATTTACCTCAGGATGCCTTTTAATGACCCATAGCACGCATGTTAGTTGGACTTAAAATAATTGCTATAGAGAGGAGTATTTGGCTAAATATGATAACTATATTACACATTTATTATATTTTACCTATATCATTAAAATATTATAACATTTTTTGTTATTATAAAAAACGCATTATGTTTAATTTGAGTTAGTTTTAACCTTTAATAATACCAGCTGACAGGGCTCTCTGTTTACAGCATTAGGTGATTTATTTTTGGAGAACAATTAACATAACACATTAACATATCTACTGGACCTAATATTTATCCAAAGGAATTGATATTGAATCAATATCAGAATCAAAATCACATGAATTGAATTGAAATTGTGAAATTTGTGTTAAGCAATAATAAAAACAGTAGCATACCAGTCTTTATGCATGTAAACATTGTGTTTACATAGTTAATAAACTTGATAAAATGATGTTTAGTTACCAAATAATTTGACAATCACAATAAACTTCTTGTGATGCAAGTTTTTTTTTTTCTTTACACATCCCCCCCAATCCACCCATTTTATGTTATGTTACATGTACACTAGGCTATTTACAATGACAGGACCCTCTGGTCTTTTTGGGTTGTTGTTTCTGATTGCACTTTAATCCAGATAATATCCCAGGGAATATCAAAACAAAATAGTAAAAACTTGTTTTGAACAATTTCTTTGTCATCTGAGGATTGATTTTAAGTAGGGAGAGAAAAAAAATCGATTTAAATCGTAAATCGGATTTTTTGTCAAAAAATCGGGGATTTTTTTTTAGGCCATATCGCCCAGCCCTACATTTAACCAAAATCCCATTGACTTCCGGACAATGAAACCAGACGTGCTGAAATGCTAACCTGTTGCTAAATTCGTCATCCCTGCAGCACTCTATTTCAAAATGTTGTTATTGTAACAAAAGGCATATTATTGTTTATAAAAAGGAGAAAATACATTTGGAAAGCAGAAAGATGGAGGAATGGGATCGGGATGCAACAGAGTCTGGATTTGAAGCTTGTGTTTAAACCTGTTGTAACATTTTTCTTTCTCTCTCTTTCTAGGACCGTGTGTATGTTCAACAGAATAATGTGGAAAACGTCTACAATCTCGGCTTGATCATCTTCAGAGATCAGGTTGTGCGGTATGGCTGCATTAGAGACCATCTTAGACAAACTCTGCTGGACATGATCGCTCGAGAACGCAGAGGAGAGGTGGTCGACAGGTGTGTGACTTTTGTCCTTCGGCCTCTCTTTACAGTGTTTCAGTTAGGGTGTGTTCACACTTGTAGCTCAGTTCGCTTGGCTCAAAAAAAAAAAACATGCCTCCTGGCCTGCTTAATGTTCACATTGGCATTTTAACACTGAACCTTAAAATACCGAAAGCTAAAGGCATAGGGGTACGTTCACAACGGATTGGTAGGCTTTTATTACGTATATTTTGAGACGGAACTTACCGAACTTCCAATACAATTCTGTGTGCAAAATGCACTCGTTGTATGTGCGTAGCCAACATATGATGATATTTTGACCAGAGAACTCGTGTTCAGAACAGTGGCAGGAATCCCTCCGTCACACACACAAATGAAGATTTTTGTGAATGAAGATGGTTGTGATGCCTGTACCGAACTGTGATGTGCTACATCGCGACTGAGCTACAAGTATGATAAGAAAAAACGGGTATGCTTGAGCGTTCTGTTCTTTCTAGGGTCGCATCTTATGATGTCATTTTGGTTCGTTTAGATGTCTTTGGTCTGTGTTGCGTTCATATTACAGTAGAACCTTCACCAGAATTCGTTTGAAGGCGGACTGAGACCCATCTTTTCAGCGGTCTCGGTCCGCTTGTTTAGTGAGCACCAGGGTTCGGATTGCAGCGTTCACACTTATTCAACTGAATCGCACTAACAGAGCAATCACGCCAGGGTTTGTTTTAATCCAACCAAACATGCCAATTGTGAACACACCCTTAAAGAATGAAAGCTTTTGGCTGTAATTAGTTGAGGAATGTATTTTTATGTGGTTTGTGGTGTCATGTTTTGTGGCAGGGGGGCCATCAGGAATGCCTGTCAGATGCTGATGGTTTTGGGGTTAGAAGGTCGGTCCGTCTACGAGGAGGATTTTGAAATCCCGTTCTTAGACATGTCTGCTGAGTTCTTCCAGGTGGGTGCTGCTGTAATACTGCTTTTACTCTGTTTGCTTGTCATTTTGGATATTACAAAACATTTCCTTGTCTCACTGCCTTGGCCACAGATAAAATAGGAATGAAATCTTTAATTTAGCTCTTATTGGGGATCACTGTTGAGTTTATAATTTCAATCAGCTCCTTGATTGGTTGAGTTGATGTGCAGTTGTGCGGTCATTTCACTAGGTTTAGCCAAGATTTTATAACATTATTGTTCGAATAGACACCGACACAAATTGACACATCCTTACAGCTTTATAATCACACTCACAACGACATTTAAGCAACTAAATTGGGTGGGATGTATTAAATTATACATTACCGTTCAAAGGTTTGGGGTTAGGTTTTTTAAAATGTTTTTGAATAAAGTCTCTTATTTGATCAAAAATAACTTTTTCTATTTTGAATATCCAGTCTTCAGTATCACATGATCCTTCAGAAATTAGTCTAAAATGCTGATTTGGTGCTCAGGAAAGGTATTATTATCAATAATTTAATTTCTTTCAAATAAATTGACCCTAAACTTTTGAACTAGTGTATTATGTAAATTATTCAAATGGATAAAATGTCATAAATTATATTTTAATAAAATATAGATTTTCATATTCTATAAAAAAACATTTGCAGCTATTATTACAAATTAAAAGCATAATTATTGTGAAAGTTTTTAATGAAAAATAATAATAAAAAAATCTGACGCATAATAATATATTGATTTAAAATAAAATGTAGAATTTGTTGTAGTGGGGCCAGTGAAAAAAAAAATTGGCTGGGCAATCCACTACTAACCTGAAATAAACCCTCATTGTTAAGAATTGAGTTGATTGATTTGATCATTTATTCTTGGCTGGCTGTCTTTGATTGTTGTTAAGTATAATATCTTTATTTGTGTTATTCTGTGCAGATGGAAAGTCAGAAGTTCTTAGCAGAGAACAGTGCCAGCGTCTACATCAAGAAAGTGGAGGCTCGGATAAACGAAGAGATTGAGCGTGTGATGCACTGCCTGGATAAAACGACAGAGGAGCCCATCGTGAAGGTGGTGGAGAGAGAGCTCATCTCCAAACACATGAAGACCATCGTAGAGATGGAGAACTCGGGACTGGTCCACATGCTCAAGAACGGAAAGACAGAAGGTGAGCAATGAATTATGCTTTTCATTTTTCCTCTCTTGCTTTGTATTTAGCTAAATTTCTCTCACCTTTTCTCTCTTTCTCTCTCAGACTTGGCATGCATGTATAAGCTGTTCGGTCGGGTTCCTAATGGACTGAAGACAATGTGTGAGTGCATGAGCTGGTACCTCAGAGAACAGGGTAAAGCGCTGGTGTCAGAAGAAGGAGAGGGCAAGAACCCCGTCGACTACATTCAGGTACACATTCACCAACATGAAGCAGCAAAGAGAGATCTGCACTGACAATAGAGGCTTGTTCAGTTAATACAAATCCGACCGGCTGAGTCAGATCCTGAATAAACACAGAACAAATCAGAGTAGTGAGAATGTGTAATACAACAACCTTAATGAGCTTTAGGTTTGTAATTAGTAATGTTTTTTTTTTGTGTGTGTGAATCATTCAGGGTTTGTTGGACTTGAAGTCGCGCTTTGACCGATTCCTGCAGGAGTCCTTCAACAACGACAGGCTCTTCAAACAGACGATCGCTGGAGATTTTGAATATTTCCTCAACCTCAACTCCAGATCGCCCGAGTACCTCTCGCTCTTCATCGATGACAAACTCAAGAAAGGAGTGAAGGGGGTAAGAGATTAGTTTAGGCCATCTCAAGTTCTTAAGATGAAAACTTCCTATTAATTGGGTCAATTTAATATATTTTTTTCACTTTTGTCCAGTGAAAGTGAAAATATTATGAATATGAGTTATGATATATATTATATATTTTAGATATAGACTAATGGATGAATGTACACCTACATACAGAAACAAAATGTTGTTATTGCTAACTAAAATTAAAACTATTCAAACTAATAATACTGAATAATCTGACATTTGAAAAAGAAAAAAATATTTAAAAAAAACCTGTTCTTAGAAAACTTAAAAGTTAGAAATGTTGCTTTGACAACCAACAGAAATAAAATAAGTTCTAAAATTACTAAAACTGAATTATTAAAAAATGAGAAAAAAAATCAATCTAAAAAAAACTTAAAATAATAATGATAATAACAAAACATAAAGTGACAAAAGCACTTTACAAAATTAAAACTGAAATATAAAACCGAGCTAATTCACAATAATAAATAAATACAATAATAGGATATAAATAATTTTAAAATGACACTAAAGCAAAGTTATTACTGATCTTATAATTGTGTTTGTGTTCAGCTGACGGAACAGGAAGTGGAGTCCATCCTGGATAAAGCCATGGTGTTGTTCAGGTTCATGCAGGAGAAGGACGTGTTTGAGCGTTACTACAAACAGCACCTGGCCAGAAGACTCTTAACCAATAAGAGCGTTTCAGACGACTCCGAGAAAAATATGATCTCCAAACTAAAGGTTCACATCATATCCTTTCTTTACTATCTTTCACTGCATTCCTCTGTTATTAATGTGATACTCGTGCTTTCTCTCTCAGACGGAGTGCGGTTGTCAGTTCACCTCTAAACTGGAGGGCATGTTTAGAGACATGAGCATCTCTAATACCACTATGGATGAATTCCGTCACCACCTGCAGACATCACAGGTGCATATGAGCACACACACACACACACACACACACACACACACACACACACGTCCCTTTGACTTCTGTTGTTCTTAAAATAAGCTAATTATAATTGCTGCGCCCTGAGGGCCTATTCACACCACATCCAACTTTTCTAAAAAAGGAACATTTTAATTGAAGCGATGTAACCCTTTCACACCAAATGTGAAAATGTGTGTTTTGTCTTCATGTTGCAGGTGTCTCTCTGTGGTGTTGACCTCACAGTGAGAGTACTGACCACAGGTTACTGGCCCACACAGTCAGCAACACCCAAATGCAACATCCCACCCTCCCCACGGCACGCTTTTGAGGTCTTCAGAAGGTATGACTCGCCTCTACACCCTCATACAACCTTTTCCTTATGTAATTATATGTACATGTCCTTATAAGGTGAACAATTGTCAGGATTTGTTGAATATAATCGAACAATATTTTTTTGTTTTTTTTTTGTTGTTGTAAGTATATGACAGAAACTGTCAAGGTAAAGATGAAGTTGATCATCTCTGCTTGTCATGTCTATATCTGAGTTTTCACCACTTGTAGCTTGGTTTCATGTGTTTCTTTTTTTTTTTTTTACTCTGTGCAGGTTTTATTTGGCTAAGCACAGCGGCAGGCAACTCACACTCCAGCACCACATGGGTTCTGCAGACCTCAACGCCACCTTCTACGGTGCCATTAAGAAGGTACAGACACATTTAATACCCAAGTAAAATATATAGTGTGTTTGTCTATATACACACTTTATATAAAACCATAAACAATTTTAAATCTATATATTATTATATAATCATTTATAAAAAAGTATATTATATAGTAGGGCTGCAACTAATGACTATTTTAATAGTCGACTAGTCACCGACTATTGAAACGATTAGTCGACTAATCGAATAATTATTACATTTTTCTAAAATTTAGCATGAGATTGCTTAAATTCTGTGGAAAATGATGGATGATCGTAAAATGATAGTAAACACAAGAAAGAAGGGGGGTACTTCAATGAAAAATGCATATTTTATTGAACTTTGCTGCTGATAGGCCGATTCATACTAAAAGTAAATAAAAATGCCCGGTCTAAAACCAATTAGGCACAGTGCTCGGTCAGTATAGATATAAATACATAAATAAAGAAACTCTCAGTCAGACTGTCAGGCACAGTCGGGCATAACGTTAAATCCGTTTTATTTTTATTTATTTTTACCGAAAATACGCTTATAAAATGTACAATATACATCCAAAACAAAACGTATTGGCTTCCATGTTATTTAAATCTTACCGAGGCGAGTCAAACTTTCATTCAATCGTTTCATTCAACTGTCGACGTGCTTTCACTTTAAATGTTCGTGCATCACCGAGGTGCTGCCGTGATACGCAACTTCGACAATGAAATTCATTGTCGACTATTTCTATTATCGATTTTTTCGACGAATCTTTGCAGCCCTATTATATAGTACGGTGGCCAAGACAGCTCAACTTGCTGTAATTCAAGAAAACACATGCATAACTCATGAAAAAACATCAGCAAATTTAGAAAACATCTTCATCAGTCAGTGCAACTACGTGCACATATCACAATGCAACTAAATACAGAAACACGCTGCAAATACTCACAACAAACATACGATCAGGGTGTAAAAAAAAATCTCACCTTTGAGGTCATCGACAGCACCACTGACGAGTAGACATTGAACAATGACCATGTCCCAGCCAGGTTCGTCCCTTTGAAACATTTCTGTTGTGGTCTGTGCTATTTGCAGGGCGTTTCTGTATTTGGTTAGCCTGGCTAACGCCAGACCCAATCTCGTTGAGAATTGGGTCTGGGAACCACATGCGCAATTTCTCGTATTTGAGGCGTGGTTTCAGAATGCCCGTCGCAGTTTATTGGGTGCTAAGAATGTCTATCAAATATGCCTGTACGTAGCTCATAGCCAATCGTTTCGATTATACCAGATGACGTATGTAGAGCGACAGAAATTAGACAAGGAAGACGACGATGGGAAAGATCTTTTTTGTAAACAATGACGTTAAGTTTTTTATCAAAGAGTAGCTTCGCGTCTTCAGCCATGTTAAATCGATATAAACAAACTGTTTCCGTGTGTCGCATAGATGTCGTCATCGTCTAGCTGCTCCCTCCCCGTTCTGTGATTGGTTCCCTAAATGAGGCGAAAAATCTGGCCATGGTATCCAGACTGCCTTTCAGCGTGAATTGAATCGCGCTGCGGTAAGGCAGTATGGGGAAACCCAGGCTAGTATTTGGTTGCGTTGCGAGTATTTGCAGCACATGTGTTGTCAAACTGATGAAGATGTTTTCTTAATTTGCTGGTGTTCTTTCTATTTGTATGTGTTTTCTTGAGTTGCAGCACGTTGAGCTCTCTCGGCCACCCTTATATAGTGATTAAATTGTAAACTATGAAGCCTAAAATAAGACAGCAAGAAGCATGACATAAATCATTTCATCTAACCTGTATTGTTGTCCTAACCAGCCGTGACCATGACAAGACGGGTGACGTGACGTTTTATCTGTCACTTTTCAAAAATCTTTTACCAGTGTTTTTTTTTTCTATTATGTTGTGCTGAGTAACTCCACCCACAGTGGAATCTCATAGGTCCAAAATCCATATTAAACTAAACACCAAGTGTATTCCAATTGGCTGTGATTTTGTTGCTTTGTTGCTAATTTTAATGAATGGTTTTAATTATTTATAAAAATGTTCATTGATTTTCTCTCTCTTTAGGAGGATGGCTCAGATGTAGGTGTGGGCGGAGCTTTGCTAACAGGCTCAAACACACGGAAGCACATTCTGCAGGTGTCAACCTTCCAGATGACCATCCTCATGCTCTTCAACAACAGAGACAAGTTTACCTTTGAGGTAAAAACCCCCAATCCACATGTTCCCGATCTGAGCTCCATGAAGCCATGATTCGTTTAACCTTCACCCTTGTTGACCTCTAACCCCTCAGGAGATCCAGCAGGAGACAGACATCCCCGAGCGCGAACTGGTCCGGGCCCTGCAGTCTCTAGCCTGCGGGAAACCCACCCAGAGAGTTCTCACGAAAGAGCCCAAGAGTAAAGAGATCGAAAGCGGCCATGTGTTTACAGTCAACGATCAGTTCAGCTCCAAACTGCACAGAGTCAAAATACAAACAGGTATTGTTTGTGCCGCCACACGGTGGCGCTGTTGACTCAGAATGAAGGGACTGAGTTATTGTAAAAAGAAATCAGAATTCAAAATTGGACTTTTAGTTAATTTTTGTCCCATATATATGCCAGTGTTCTCCTAAAAGTGGGGAAAATAATGTATATATTTTTAGCAGATACATATATATAAAATATATTAATGATTCATCTTAAGGCATCCACACACTACAAGATAATCGGGCCCAATTTTCCCCTACCAACAATCCTAGGGAAAGTCCCGATTATCTCACCAGATTTTCCTGCGGTGTGATGTGTGTTAAGAGTGATTGAATCTGCTCGGAAGAACGTCGGTGCGCACTGATCTCAAATCAGAAGTCCCGTTGTGTGAGGGGAACCCCAGAAGACAAATGTACACATGCTCTGTAGATTGTCTCTTGTCAGAAAGCAAGCTGACGGTAGCATAACACATCTTCATCAAAATTTTCTGTAAAAAGCAGTATAAACACTATTATTGCCATTTCTTCTCTCCCGTTTTCCGCCATGTTTGTTTACTCTAAAATCCTAAAAACCGTGAGAGATTTTGCTAGATTTCCCGTCTTCACAGTCGGGTCTCAGGGTGTTTGTGAATGGAATCTGTTAGTGTGTGGTGTGCTTTCCTGGTCACGTTGTGACACTCCACACACTACAGGAACAAAATCTTTAAATCTATGATTTTTCTTTTTTTGTGGTCTCATAATTCTATTTAGCTTTTTTTATATTTATATATAGTAATTGTGTGTATATATATATATAGTAAATATATTTAGTAAATCAACTGTTCATTCTATTTCTTCCTTTTTTAATAGGAATGCTCTTGTCAAAACAATGAATGAGGCCTTTAAATATTTAAACCTCTAATTCGGAGATATAATTGGATTGTATATCATATTTGATGTAGATAATGTTTAAAATCAGACTTGATATTTAGATCGCAGTCTCAAGTGATTTGAAATTAGATTTGGAAATGTGCTTCACTAACTCTTTGAATCGGTCTTCTGCAGTTGCTGCGAAGCAAGGCGAGTCAGACCCAGAGCGCAAGGAGACGCGGCAGAAAGTAGACGACGACAGGAAACATGAAATCGAGGCTGCCATCGTACGTATCATGAAGTCCAGGAAGAAGATGCAGCACAACGTACTGGTAGCAGAGGTGAGTGTGTGTTCTTGTTCATGATTTTATTTTGTTTATCATTTCAAAAATGATTCAAATCGTATCTGCACATTTCTAAATATCTGATTGGTTTGTCTCCCGTCAGGTGACCCAGCAGCTGAGGGCGCGGTTCCTGCCGAGCCCCGTGGTAATTAAAAAGCGCATTGAAGGACTTATAGAAAGAGAATATTTGGCCCGGACGCCGGAGGATCGTAAAGTCTACACATATGTGGCGTAGTGAATCACTTTTGAGCAACACAAAGACAGGAAAAATATAAAGATTCTGGACTGCTCTTCGCATGGACTGGGAAGTTTCTTTTAAGCAAAAGGTGACCTCTGGGTAGCGGACTTCATTTAAAAGAAAAGCAAACCAAGAAATCAGAAACCATACAAATTGGGGAAATAATCAGGAAGCAAAATAAGAAATCCATAATTGTGTTGTAGATTATTTTTAATTAGATCAATCCCACTCTTATGAGAATCTCAGCTATGAATGGATCCAGCTTCATTCTCTTCACCGTTTTACCCTAGTAGAGATCAAATTCAAAAGAATCCCTTGGGAAAATGTGAATGCACTGCACATGTTGTTGTTTTTTTTTCAATACTGTATAAAAGGCAGAAATATTAAACACCCTAACAAAATAGCCAAAACGTGGCTACGGAAATAAGACAAAAGGTTAAATAAAAATGTGGATATTGAACCGCTTGCCGCTTTCTTGCAGATGCCGTTTTGGTTTCCATGGTAACGTCAAGGTGTGGAGACGACATGTCCGTGTAATTTCATTTTTGGTTTATTAAACAAATACAAACATTCCACACTGTCCCGGGTGGCCTCCCGAGACGCATGATAAAAAGCAGCCAAATGACTCAGAGAATTAGATGGTACATCATCACTATCTCCAATTTCCTGCTATTAAACCTCTAAAATGCCATTACTGCCAAGCTTGAGTTATGTGTGGCCCTGGTCCAAACAGAATCAGATTGTTTTCAGAAATGGGCAAAGCAGATGTGAGTGCTGCACGTGTGCACAGCGGGTAACCGGTTTGAAAAAAGAGTAGCAGCATCACTGAGACTCCCTGATGAAATACATGTTTGCTAAAAAAAATAAAAGCAGCAGGGAGCAAAATTCACGGCTTTGATTTCCTTCTGTGTCGACAGTGTATGAAGTGATAGACCAACTAATCAGAGCCCAGTTGCAGAAACATAGACATTATATTAAGTTATACCAACCAACAGTTAGTTAGGGGTAGTCGGTCTTACTTTTCGTTATCAAATTAGACCGATCTATGTTTTTATATAACTGACTTGAATGAAGTCTTGAAGAAAAAAAATGTATGGGGATTTTTGGGACTATCAGGTTAGGATTATTATTTTCATAATTATTTTAAGTAGCTATTTTACAATATGGTTAGTTTCAAAACCTCTCTCAACTGAATATCACCCAGGCTGACTTAACTGTTATAGAAATATTGCGTGAGTGTGTGTATACATATATATATACACACATTAAAGTCCAAAAGTCTTAGGCATGTTAGTATTTTCATCCCAAAAAATGGTTTTAAGCCAGTTATTTATATCTTTTGCTGTAGTGTGTTAGTAGGAAATATCAGTTTACATTTCCAAACATTACTTTTGCAATGAAAAAACAGACTAAATTCATGATTGCAGCTGTTTTCATGATTGATAACAAGAAATGTTTCTTGAGCTGCAAATCAGCATTAGAATGATTTCTGAAGGATCATGTGACACTGAAGTCTGGAGTAATGATGCTGAAAATTCAGCTTTGCATCACAGGAATACATTATATTTAACTGGAAAACAGTTATTTTAAATTGTAATAATATTCCACAATATTACTGTTTTTACTGTGTTTTTGATCAAATATATGCAGTATTGATAAGCATAAGAGACCTCTTTCAAAAACAGTTTAAATCATTGTGGAACTGTGTCGAATGTTCTTAAATTTTAATTTCTTAAAACATTGATATACTGTTCAAAATGAAGATCTGGTCACTTTGTCGTTGTCAAACATTGTTTGTTCATAAATAATATGCTGAACTACACCTGTGCATACTCTGCTTGGATACTTCATACATTTGATAAGTAATTGAACAAATGGCTTATCACTCATAAGCCTGGTTCCACAGACAAAGCTTACACTAAGCCAGGATTAGGCCTTAGTTCAATTGCGACATTTAAGCCGATTTTATAAACTTGCCTTAGAATAAAAAATATTACTGGTGTGCATCTTGAGACAAAACAATGGCACTGACATATTTTAAGATGTGTCTGTAAGTTACTTTCAGTTAAAACATGCATTTTAGTCTGGGATTATCTTAAACCTCGTCTGTGAAACCGGCCATTTGACACGCACACCCTTCTGTCTGTCTGTTGTTAATTACTAAAACACTCTTACTGTAGCATTCAGATGATCTGAGAGAAGACTGGTGCGTGTCTCTTTCAGTGCTCGTTTGGCCCAGTCGTGAGTGATCATGTGTTTAGATGTTTGGTGATTTGAGAGCATCATATGCGTCATACAGTGAGTGTGATGAATCATTTACCAGCACAGGAAATTAAGGATTTACATTCGTTTCATCCTGTCACAGCGACCTCTGGGAGAAACATACTCATGGTGAAATGATGATGCAGATGGATGCTGTTTATTATCAATTTAACAGCCAACACCATTTTTTTATGTGCAGCTTGTTAGTTATGTTGTGCTAATTTCATTTTTACAAACTAAAGTGTATCTGGAGGTTATGTCACATCACTTATCTCATCAGGATGTTTTCTGCATGACAATGACTGACAAGGCCACAAGCCCACTTGTTTTTAAATGTATGAGCTTTTTTCCCATAAAGAAAATGTATGAGCACTATCCCATAAAGGAGACAAAGGAAAAGGATTGGGAAACGACAGCATACTTTGTAAGCACCATTTAAGTTTTCTCATCCAGATGGGTTTTTAATCAGCGTGTTGTGGCCAGACTTAAGGATAAATATAAAATCAAAACAGACCCCATTTGCTTTGAAATGTTCCTGATTTTATTGTGCATAATTCTTTGATGCATATTATTCTCAAGACAAATGTGTTTGTTTATAGAATCTTTGATCAAAATGTTATTACCGTACTTCCACCTCTGAAATGATTTTCCTAATGGCTGACGCCAACAAAACCACTTTGATACAGACAGAGACAATGGAGGTCTTAAAGGGATAGTTTACCCCAAAAATGAAGATTTGCTGTCAATTTACACACGTGTCACATGATGACGCATGTGCTGGATCAAACTCGCACGTGAGCTGACGCGGTGTTTGTTTTGTCGTGTGTGTGTGGTACCATATTATTCATCACAGTGGTACTTGAGCTTATCTTCCCAGACAGCAACATAGTGTCGGCCCAAGAGCTGCCAACTTTTGAGCCATGTCAACGAAACGGATGAATGAAATTTTGCTTATCAATTCGCAATTCGCGCCTACATCTTTAGAACTTCAAAAAAGAAACAGAAAAGATGCTGCAGCCAACATGGGGGACGGACAGTTTTTAATATTTTAGACAATAACTACTCAAGATTTTACTTTAGTATAATTTTCGGGACAATTAGGGTCAGATAGGGTCAGCTGGGACAACAGCTTAGATTTCGGGACTGTCCCGGATTTTTCAGGACGTCTGGTCACCCTCTCTTAAAGTGACCGTAACCATTGACTTGCGTTATATAAATTAGCAAGGGCAACGGTTTCAGCTAAAAATCTTCTTGACTGTTCAACTGAAGAAAAAAAGTCAACTACATATTGGATGACCTGAGGATAAATTAACAGCAAATGTTCATTTTTGGGTGAATTATCCCTTTAAATCAGTTGTGGATGGATAAAATCATAGCCTATCCTAACCTAATTTTGTTTCATGTTAACCTATAAAGTCTTCTGTATCACATTTCTAAAGCCTCTAAATTATTAGCATGGTCAAAACTTATGCTGATAAACCTGTTGAACACAATCTACAACTAGCCGTCGTCTGATTGATAGTTTATACTTTTTTAGTAAGTAAAAGGCCTTTTAGTATAATCCTATTCGGTCCCCCTTCAGATCATTTGTACATGTGTCTTTTTGCTGTGAAATCGTATTAAGTAAATATAAGAAACTTTTATATTATAAGTAATATTTCACGATAAAGCAAGTGCAACATATGTTTACTCTCTTATCCATACATCATTTTTTTAGAAAAATGTTGAAATGTATCAAATATTGATATCAGACTTTTGAGGAATGTTTTTTGTACATCTCTCAATCAACATTATATTGCATTGCATTACAGAGCTTTGATCATAAAACTAAGAATTGAAATTATTGCGAGAGATTGACAACAGATACATTTTATGCAAGAAGTCTGCTATACTGTACTAAATATCTCAAGCTATCAGTATTTCATATTTCTGGCCATATAAATTACTACAACATCTGCACCAAATATTTTGCTCAGTTTGATCCTCTGAATTAAATTGAGTTTTTTGTTTCCTCCTTGTGTATGAGCTCCATTGTCATATATCGCACTACATGAGCCATAAAAGCCTGATGTATCAAATATGGTACACACAACAAAATTGTCTAAAGGTTCAATAAACCGTTCAATTTCAACAAATTAGATTTTTCTATTATTTCATGTCAGGTTTTGCAGCATTAAATATCCTATTTTACGCAGAAATATATCACGTGTCTTGTTGATGTTAGCCTACTTTAGTCTCTGTATGGTCAATCTATAGTTAGTTTTACATAGAAAAAGCTTCAGATTTCATATCATGGTTATAAGTTCCACATAGCATGAGTGTTGTTTGAGAACATCTCAGTTATCTGACACGTATAATATCTAACACATTGATTAAATTCTCACTCTGAGGGTTTGAAAGTCATCGCCAAAGTCTCCAGCCGGCCCATGAACACTTTGACTTCCGGTCGAGAGCTGTGCGTCCACGCGAGGGGCAAGTGGGCCGAAACCGACTGTCGATCTGGAACAAACAACCTGTTATGAGGTTTTCTGAGTGCTATTGAACAAATCTAGACACATGAAAGCAAATGTGACCATTTTTAACCAACATGCACACCTTGGAAAAAAAGCCCGCTAGGAAATGCAGTGGAGGCGCGTGACACCGCGAGCCAGATGACCGTGTCGGCTCCCTGCTCCGCTGAACGCAGACGATCATGCATCATCTGATGGAACTGAGGCATCGCCGTGGCAACCGCTGAGCACAACCAGAGCCAGAGATTAGTGATGAGCTGGACAGACAAGCTTGTAAAAAAAAAGTATTAATTAAAGGTGCTTAAGCGATGTCATGCGTTTTTAGGTCAAAACTTTTTTTGTCAAACATCTACTCACTATCCTCTAGCTGCCTGTCCCCTGAACACACTGTAAAAACACAGTCTCTGCAGAAACCCTAGGCTCCACAAACAACAACAAAAACAAACTGTGCTAACCCGCCCCACGAAACATAACAAACTGTTCCAGCCAATAACCGACAAGAAGGATTTGGGGGGTTAGTGCGCGGATGAGGAGGAGGGAGAGTCTAGCTAAGTTAGCTAATGTTTTGTTTGACAATACTTCGAACACCTTACCCGACATCACTTAGAGCACCTTTAACTAAAACGGTTACAGCATACACTATGAATTATGTTAGCCTAGCATAATTAACAGCCAATGTTACTGAATTGGGGATTATGCAATTTATACTTTTATAAATGATTTAACATTTTATCTAACATTAAACAGAAAAAGATGTGTTTTCCGTATATAATACAATGTAATTTTGTGGAAAAAATATGGAAATAATTTGTCGTTTTTATCTTATTGTTTACTATATTTATTTGCGATTTGGTTCTTTTGCTGTTCTAGGACATTTGGCGAGGTGATTTGAACTGTAATGCGGTCAAGACCTGGAACTACTTTAGCCGAGCGTTTAATAATTGCGCACCTTAGAACGTTATTCATCCAATCAGATTAAAGCATTCAACAGCCATATAGTATAAATATAATATAATACAGTAAAAAAAAAACATATGTGGAACATATGTGGAGCTTTTACAGCTGAGAGGCTACAAATCAATATTGGGGACAAAAAGTAAACAAAATCATCATGCCAAACTAGCATAACAATGGTGCTCATTGAAATTAGCAAATTAAAACAAGCATATTTTGCTTGTTAACTTATAAAATGAACAATACCTGGTGTGTCGGCCCACCCAGGGTGCATCACAGAGAAATTAATTTTGGGATTTGCTTTTGCCCAGACCTCTGTCATCACTACCTGCTGCCTCTGTGGACACACACACACACACACACACACACACACACACACACACACACACACACACACACACACACACACACACACACACACACACACACACACACACACACACACACACACACACACACACACACACAGTCTGAGGTGCACATAACGAGGGTTTAGTAAAAGGTCATCATCATTACTGCATCAGATATTGTTTAATGGAGACACCACTGCTGGCACTTTGTGTCACCTGTTGCTTGGCAACAGCTGAGAGAAAGGTAACCCTGCTTGTCTCAGTTTAATAGAAACTGTTCATGACTTTAAGTCCCTTTTCATGAATAAAATTATTTAATCACTATTTTTTTTTACATTTTATCCTTGTAAATTAATATCATAAGAAAATGTCTGCCAACACTTGACTGAAAAAAGTCCCATGGTTCAGTCTCAGATGGTCTGATTACCATATTTATATACCACTGTACTTCAAAAAGTATTACCACCCTGGTAGTGGCCAAAAAAACATGGTATTAGCCTAGTTTTGAAAGTTGTATTGTTGAGGTACTACCATGGTCCTTTTGCATAAGGAAATAACTTAAACTAGATTTTTAATTATCTTTTTTATTTATTTATTAAAATTTAAAATTAAGTTTACATTTTTAAGCAATAGGTTTTACCGTTTTGAAAAAGAAAATATCAAGGGGTTTTGTTGTGCAAAACATTTATGGGTCGTTGCCAGTGTGTTGCTAACCCTAAAATATGCCTAATTCATAAATGCAAATATAAAGTAGGAGTAATAAAAATAACAATTCGCTAATAAAACAAGCCAAAAAAATTGGAAGAGGCAAAATTCTCGAAATACCTTGTTCTGTGCGTAAACCATGGTAGCATCGAACTGAGCTCTCTCTGTCTGCAGATCGTCTGCGTTTAGTTTTTGTACCAGCATCCCTCCCGATGACACTGTGATCTACAGACATTTTCAATATCATGACACATTCACACACCAAACATGGCACATCAAGAGAGAGAAACAGGAACCACTGTGGGTCTGCACATTCCTGTTATGAATATATAAACACATCTATCATAGGTTGTGACTGAGTGCAACAGTCTGGTTCCAGAAGTAAAAAATGATTTTTAACGATAACTTATGAAGCTTAAAAGACTGTGAGCTAGGTTGTTAATAGATAGCATTTGCTTCTGTTGATGCTGCCAGCCGGCATTATTTCAATTTAGTTTTAAAATAATGTGTTTAGCAGCGGAATTTGTGGTGAAAAACTACATTACCCATAATGGATACAGAAAATTAAAGAGTCAAAACAAGCCAAATGTGCCAAAAGATCTCTTTAGCCCCGCGCACTTCCATAAAGCACTGCAAATTACAAAATCAAGTCGGTCTCTCTACTCTCAAAATATTTCAATATGTAAATAATATGCATATTTTGCAATAAACTTAAAGCATATTGTTTATATATAGCTATTGACTGATTGGGCACTTTTTGCCATTAAGAAGACTTGGGAAAAAGTGTCCCAATCAACCTGAATTCACCCCTAAATTATATCAGTCCATGAGCACATGATTTAAGGATAAGGATACATAAAATCAACATTTTTCAATGCTTAGTTTTATATTTCTCTCTATCCTGTTCGCAATGCTTAATGGAATTGTAGTTATTTCCCTCACTTAAAGGGATAGTTCACTTTGAAATTAATTTTTGATATGTTTTAGCTTACCTCAAGGGCATCCAAGATGTAGGTGTCTTTGTTTCCGCACTAGTTTCAATTTTGATATTTTTCGGTCAAGCCGTTCTTGTCTGTCAGTCATATAATGCAGGTCTATGGTCACTTCCTCAAAGAGCATGCATGCAAATTAAACATGATTTAATGACTCGTAAATGTAAGTACACATTGATGGCCTAAGACACGAAACGAGCGGTTTGTGTGAGAAACGAACAGTATTTATATCGTTTTTACCTCTTGTAAACACAGCCACGTCCAAGTGATCTGAGGGCGCCGGCGCTTCGGTCTTTTCCGGAAAGCGCCGGAAGTGATCTCTCGCACATGTACGTCACTCATACAATTGTTTTATTTTTTTTTATTGTTTTCTTTTACGATGGTTTAAATATCCCGGATAAGCGCAAATTAGTACCCTTTTAATTAGCCGTCTTACCTACAATCTCTGTTCTGTGTAAACAATGAGTGACGTACACGCGCGAGAGATCACTTCTGGCACTTTCCGGAAAAGACCGAAGCGCCGGCGCCCTCAGATCACTTGGACGTGGCTGTGTTTACAAGAGGTAAAAACGATATAAACCTGTTCGTTTCTCACACAAACCGCTCGTTTCGTGTCTTAGGCCATCAATGTGTACTTACATTTATGAGTCATTAATCATGATTAATTTGGACTTCTCTGTGTATGCTCTTTGAGGTGGTGACCATAGACCTGCATTATATGACTGACAGACAAGAACGGTTTGACCTTAAAATATCAAAATTGAAAATACTGTGGAAACAAAGACACCTACATCTTGGATGCCCTTGAGGTAAGCTAAAACACAGTCCAAAAATTAATTTCAAAGTGAACTATCCCTTTAAGCTGTAAAGTACACAGTCTTGTACTTTTTTTGCTTCAAATCAAAGTTTGTAATGTTTAAATCCCTATGGGAGAAATGAATGAAAAATATACTTTCAGAACCATCGCCTCTGAAAAAGTGGGCAGGCGTTAATGCACTCTAGTCATTTTTAAGATCAATGTTGTTTTTCACTCACAACTCGGGGGTCCCTGCTCTTCTCCAGCAATGGGATCAGACATTTAGTGAGAATATAAACACCTGCAGAGGACAAAAAAAAAGTTTTTATTAAATACTACATGCAACATATATTCTAATCTAAAATAGAATATATTTTCCACAAAATAATATTAAATACTAGCATTCAAATGTTGGGGTCAGATTTTATTCAGCAATAAATTGATAAAAAGTGACAGTAAAGACATTTTCAATGCTGTTCTTTTAACTTTCCATTCATCAAATAATCCTGAAAAAAGGACTATCATGTTTTCCACAAAGATATTAAGCAGCACAATGTTTTCAATATTGATAATACTAAGAAATGTTTCTTGAGCAGCATATTAAAATGATTTCTGAAAGATCATGTGACACTGAAGACTGGAGTAATTTTGCTGAAAATTCAGGAATAAATTACACAGTTATATTAAATTGTAATAATGTTTCACAATATTACTGTTGACATGACATGCAGGAAAAAAAAATATTTTTACAGTACAATATAGTGACCACGACTTACTAATACATCATGTTTTACTAATTCATTCACTATTTTGCAAGTAAATAGGAGTTGGATATAATAATTAATTCCGTCAATTTACTAAAGCATGACCACGTCGTACTAATGTGTTACTTTGTTTTAGTTAAATCAAAACAGTTCAATGTGGCCACGATTTACTAAAACAAGGGAATTCTTCATTTTTGTGGCCACGATATATATTTATGTCCACAAGTCATATGTGGCTATGTCATTTTTACTGTATTTTTGATTTAAAAAATGCGGCCTTAGACTTTAAAAAACATTTAGTAAAAATTAATACGCAATGCAACAGTGCATCGTGTCTTACCAAGAGTATTGGTGGCAAAGTTTTTCTCCAGTCCGTCAGAGTTCATCTCCCTCTGGTTCAGCATACAGCCGGCATTATTGATCTGATGGGGTTAGTGTGGGACACAGAGGAGAGGAGAGGATGTTTCTTCACCTTTAACCTTCAGCTGAATGCTGGATTTTCTTTAATATACTGAGGTATGATGGGAATCTGCAAAAGGACTTCTCTAACACTCACCAAAACATTGAGAGACGAGTGCTCCTTCTTAAAGACCTCTGCGAACTCCCACACCTGTCTCGTCTCGGAGAGGTCCAACACGTGGACGTAAACCTCCTACGGTACATGCACAACACACAGTGCATGAAACAATACTAATCATTATAAATACATTATTATAAATACATTACATTATTATACATACATTGTTATACATACAAAATACATTATCATAAATAGTATCTTATAATAAACACTAATCATTTTATTTTGTTTCTTTTCATTCAAAGTTAAACACTGATGCATCATCAGCAGTTATTAAAGGGATAGTTCACCCAAAAATGAAAATTGTCATCATTTTGTTCCAAACCTGAATGCGTTTCATTTTTGGTTAACACAAAATAAGATATTTTGTTGAATGTTGGTAACCAGATAGTCGACTGTAGCCATTGACTGTCACAATATTTTTTTTTCCTACCATGGAAGTCAATAATTGTCTGGTTACCAACATTCTTCAAAATATCTTCTTTTGTGTTCAGCAGAAAAAAGAAACTCGTACAGGTTTGAAACAACTTGAGGGTGAGAAAATGATGACAATTTTCATTTCTGGGTGAACTATCCCTTTAATGACACTCACAGTATTTCCACTTGCTGAGATGATTTCTTCTCTGGCTTTCTCAGCTCGCTCTTTGTTTCTGCAGACAATATGGACAGTGCCACCTTGGATAGGAGAAAAACAGTACAAATTACAAAATGAATAAAGGTACCATATTTTTCAATGTTAAATGACGCGGCGTGTTGGGAGAGGTCTGATTTTACAGTATTTTTTATGCATTTCTAGCAACCACCGAACAATTCCATCTAGCATGTTCTGAACAACACCCTTGCAAACGCATTGCAACACATTAAAATGCACTCAGAACGAACAATTGCAAATGCATAAATGTAGAACACTTTAGCAACCATACAACACCTTACTATAACAATGAGTTTTGAATGGGCAGCACCACTCACATTCTGTCCTTCAGAAAATGTAAAAATGGAGTTGTTATTATTTTTCTTTCTCACACATGACAAAATGGCGCATAGGAATGGTCAACTTGGCAATGGGTAAACGATCCAAAGAAGATTACTTAACACTGTACTGTACACAATTCATTTTTCCAACTGGGTTAAAATGCTTTTACCCTCATGAAGTCTAAAAAATAAATATATTTGTAGATTTTATTATTTTGTTATATATTTATTGATTTTATGAAAAGTTAAAAAGTTTTGGGTCAATAAGATTTTTTTTAAAACTGTTATTTGGCAAATATGACAATAAATATATATATATATATATATATATATATATATATATATATATATATATATATATATATATATATATAATTTATTTATTTATTTGATGAACAGAAAGTTCAAAAGAACAGAATTTCTTTGAAATATAAATATTTTGTAATATTTAAATATCTTTACTGCTATATATATATATCCCCAACATGTAGGCTATATGTAACATGGTATATGACAACGCTAATCACTCAATATGATGGTATCATCTGCTGCCATCTCTGTAGTACCACCACAATAGATTAGTGGTTGGAAAAATAATACTGTAACCTAAAAAGTGTGTTAATATAACTGTAAAATGAACCTTTTTTTGCTATGGCCATGGCTGTCGCCTTCCCTATTCCGCTGTTGGCTCCAGTGATCATGAAGGAGCGTCCCACCATAGACACATCCAGGTCCTTTTCTACAAAGCCCTTAGACGCATTCTCAAACCCAAACCTGCCGACGACATCAAACAAATGAAGCAAATCAGAAACATGACCAAAATGAAACCTCAAGTGCTGTGCTATTATCTCTAAAAGTGTCAACACAACTCTTGAATTGTTATGTGACCTCTGGTCATCTGAGACAGTGCTCCTAAGATCAGGGGCCAAAGGAGCTTCTGTGTAGGATGACAGGGCATGAGAGAGAGAACGGCAGGGGCCTCAATAGGGCCCATTGTGATGCAATGATGACTGACCTTAAACTGAGGGCTTGGATGAATGCATGTCAGAGGAGAATGACTTAGGAAACTACAAAAACAACATTTGTGCAAAGAAACCACGCTATCTAACAACATTTGGCTTGTCAGGACACAGTTTAAAGCTGTGTTTTGTAGCAGTAACTATACTCAGGCCAGAATAATTTTGTGTAAAATTATGAAACGTTCATATTCATAAAACCATCTATTCCGATTAAAGACAATAACACACTAATTAAAAACAGTGCAACAAACTTTCAGAGACTCAAAAGTTATCAGCAACAAAGCAGCCCAGGGACCACAACAATACAATAAATTGAAGAATTCAGTAATGAAAAAAAAAAACTTTACCTTGTATACTCCCTCATTCCTTTTATAAACCACACTATATTCCTGTAGAGAGACATTGCACTGTTGTTTCCTCTAAACTGGACTGAAGTGATATGACAGCTGACAGTTTCATGTGACTACTGTAGTTCCAGAGGGCTCCCTCTAGTGTCAGGTGATAGATAATCAATTACACACCAATAGAGTCATGCGAATCCGGTTTGCTATAGGCCTACAGTATTGGGGTTTCCATTATTTAGCCTTTTATGTACAGAAAATACCTTCAAAATTACCATCAAACCCCTCCAAGACCACTGTAGCTTGCAAAAACTTGAAACAAATGTAAGTTTGTAACTTTTGTTTTTAATTCCCAAAATCTTTAGTGATTTCAAAATAATACATTCTAAGTGCTTTTTTAAGTCTGACCTTCTTACAACACTAATGGAAAAATAAAGTATAATCTTACGGCAATGCTTGAGTCTCTAAGGGATGAAAATATAATAGTATTGATGAAAATAACAAACAATACTTTATTATTTAATATATTTTATACGGTTATTTACTACTATAGTTTAATTCTTTAATCCTTGTTTGCGTTTTTTAAGTGGTTTATTTAACAACAAGTAATTCGTGTCATATCTTTATTCATAAATGTCAATGCTGCATTTACACAAGGCGTAGAGAAAAATATGTGAGTATGTGTTGCCCCGCCCCTTTTCAAGACAGGTGCAGTGCTTCGACCAATCATAGCTCAGATAGTGGAGGCGAAAACGGAGCCGTGAGCTCAGCTACGCATCTGCGCATGCGCAGCTTTACTCTCCCCACAGTTTGGGAAGGGCAGAGATGATTCCGGCCCTGACCAGCCGGGAAGTGAGTAGGAATTTAGTGGATTTCGACACGCCTTCCTTATTTCTTCCTTCAAGATGGTAAGTTAGACAGTACTTTTTTTACTCGCCTAAAAGCTCAATTTTATATCCCATATGTTGGGTGACAGCCAGGTCATTTCTTCCACAGGTTGTGCTCGTGCACCTGTCCGGACGAATACGCGAGTGCACCTGCGCACTTTAATACTTCCGTCCTTCATGCTGCTTTTTTATTAGTGATTAAATAAAACAGGGTCATAGAGCTGCTGTTATTCACCTAAAGCTGTTTTTTTCAAAGTCTAAACAAATTATTCGGATGGTATTTAAATGCCGAAGGATTTAATAGTGTCGTTTTTGTGATGTGATCTCATCTGTCTGGATAAACCGGTTGGTTGGCTGGTTTGTTTCCCTTAACTTTTGGATTTTGACACTCTTATTTTGTATCTAGACAACGTGTATGCAAAGTCCTGGTTTAAGTGACTTGATTAGGCGGGCAGGTAAAGTCTTATCTGTTGTTCAAACAGTGCCACTGTGTGTTTGACTTCTGCTGAGTGACTTTCTGTTCCTCTGTATAGTCAACTTTCTGGTTAATGTTTGCAAGAATGGAAAAGAATGAGAGAAGATACTTTACAAAACAATTACAATATTATTTGACTAATTTAATAGTAATTGTTTTTATTAAAGCATTTAAGTTTTTAATATTGAGTAATAATGATGATTAATAATAATAATAATGTACAAATAATATATATAACACCCCAGTTTCACAGGCAAGGCTTAAGCCTAGTCCCAGACTAAAATGCATGTTTGAGCTGTTTTAACTATATACGTTTTTAACAATACTTAACAAAACAATAAGTCAGTGTCGTTTTTCTCTCTCAAGATGCACACCAGTAATGTTTTTTTTTTCTAAGGCACGTTTATAAAAGCTACTTAATTGTCCTAATTAAGTTAAGGCCTAATCCTGGCATAGTAAAAGCCCTGTCTGTGAAAACAGGCCATTATTTATTAATATTAATTAATTAAAATATATATCCTTTCTCTTTAACATATATATTTATAACAACAAAACAAAAACAAGTGTTAAACATAAAAACATAAAATAAATTAATAAAATCTAGAATTTAAGTTAACTCCTTTTTAGCGTTTAGTTTATTTTTGTTTAATTCTGGTAAGTATTTGCGAAAGCTCTCCTGATTTATACAAACAGCTCTGACAATGTATGCTTCAGAGTAATTACAAGTGATGCAGAAGTGGCCCTTTTAATTTCAAAGAGATAACACACTGCAGAATCTCATTTAAACCGCAGCAGTAAAGCCAGCGAGTGTGTTTGTAAGCACGTTCTCCGGTGTGCTGTAGCCGCTCGCAGCTGCGTTGACTCCAACAATAGAAGGAAAATGAAATCAGAGCATCAGAGAACCGAAATCAAAGCAGGAACTCAAGAGGAAGCTCAGAGCTTCATTCAAAGCTTCCCCCAGCCAAACTTTGTGTGTGGGAGAAGAGGAGTGTGTGTGAGGAATGCCGTAATAAAGATGTGTGTAACTTAATAGCTGTAGCACACTATTTCCTATCTCATTTCTTTCCTGTTGTCATGTGATGGGTGTGCCACTGCCGTGTTAAAGGCTTCAGAGAATCGTTTTCCTCTGGAGCACAATAGTAGACCAGACGCAGTGCATACTTCTGTTTCCTTGTTATTTCCTTGTGTTTTCATCTTTCGTCCCTCATCAGGATTTTCTAAGGAAGCAAATATACTCTTTGCCAGCATGCGCAGCTGACGGTTCAGTTTCCCCACCTGCTGTTTCTGCATCTGTTTGCATGTGTGTTTGAGAGCAAAATGAGTTGTTTGCAGCATCAGATTCAGTAATTGGTTGCTGTTTGCTTCTTGATGGTCCGAGCCCCACGAGGCATGAGCATTGAGTCACCATCATTGTGCTTTTACACTTACGGCATGTCACCTTTATATTTATATAGCGCTTTACAGAGTGTTTTAGAGGGATAAACAGGAAAATAATAATTCAATGATGCAAACATAATTCAGTTCGGTTGTAAAAAGCAGGTCTAGAAAAGACAGTGCCATTATTCAGTCAGTCAGTTCAATGTTGGATCAATTCAGATCAATAACTGTTTTCATCAATTTTGAAATGAGTCAAATTCAGGTATAAGGAGCTTCACAGATGACAATAATAGTATACCGTTATTCACTTTGAGTCAGTTCAACGTTGATTTAATTCAATTCTGTAACAGTTTTGTTCTCATCCAATAGTTTCAGATGCAGTCAGATCAATAATATTAATATACATAACCCCAGTTTGCTCCAGGAGAATTGTACCTGTAATTCAAGTGTAATGGGATCAATATACTAGTTGCTGCATTTGTAACAATTATGCAATGCAACAATCAGTAAATATTTAGGACAGTATATATTGTTGTCATATGACATCATAATGTTGTTTAATTTATCTAGTCCCACCCAAAGTTTTTTCACTTTTCACTTTTAAAGTGCTTTCAGTTCATTAGTCACACTGCAAATCAAAGTTTCAATGACAGTAAGTTCTGTATTCTGACATTACATTTTTATTTAATGGCTGTTGCACAGCTCTCATCTAAATAACTATTTATTATTTGCCCAATTGTTATGAAGCTCTTTGTATTGCATCCTGCTTTATTGCACGTCATTACTCATTACAAGTTTTTCTTGTGAATTACCCTTTTCCAGCAATAAAAGTGACCACCCCAGTTCTAGTTTTTGTTTTTGAATCTTGTTTCAAAAGTGTGACTCAGGTTTCTGTGTAATAGTTGTCGGTGTGGCTTGTGACCTGAGAAGTCAGTGAAAATAGCAGCTTATTGCAGGTTTGTGTGAATCACAATGAGAGACTCACATATTCTCTGCCCAGTCGTGACGTTTGTCTATGTGAGAAGACAAGGCTTTTTCAAGCGTTGCCTGATTTCTGTGCAAAATGAGAGGAGGGGGAGGTGAAATTAGGATGCGTTCCCTGAGATTCTGTTCTCGGTATCATTGCGTTGAGCTGATTAGTTCTTGAGTGGAAAAGATTCACATAGAAGTCAATCCTGTGGTTGACAGTGGCTCTTTGTCTCATGGATATTGAGTCTCGTATCGATTTGGTTTGTGTGACGGGGAAAGGTTAGCCATAGTTCTCTGCCTGAGATGCAGTTTGTCTCTTTCTCTGTATTTCATGCTTTCTGGAATCGGATCTGTGGGCTTTTTGCACCAGTTGTTACAAAAACAGAAAGACAGGAGACAGGAAATTATGGAATTGCGATCAGAACAAAATGCAGGCCAGATGTGAACCCACTTCTCTCGCATGAGCACCACAACTCAACATGTGTGCGGTAGGCTAGCTAAAATAATGTAAAGATTATTTTTGCACTTTTGAGAGAAAAATATTTTAAAATTACAAATGCATTTCATTTCATCAGCCTTACTTTGACTCAAAGTTGTAACGCTGCCAAAAAGTTTTTATTTGTAAAAGTTTCGTAAGTCTGCTGACAAAGACTTAAAGCCAACCATGAGTTCTGAAGAAGCTGCTGCAAAAACTCCATTTATTTGTAACCCTGAGATGTCAGTCAAAAACTGTGACTGTTTTTGAAAGAAGTGGTCAAATTGGACAGATGCTGAAATTAAAAAGCTTCTTTCAATCCAAGACGACGATGAAATTAGTTGACAGATTGCTGTAAAAGATTTTTGTTTAAGGTCTTGCTGTATTTCCAGCACAGCTGTTCAAATGTAATTGTCAGCAGAGTTTTGGTGCATACGATCTTGTACAATTTTATGTAAGAAATTGGCTGATGGCAAAACTAAGGAAACAGGTACACTATAATATTCACTATGATTTTTACAGAGTAGGCACAGAATAAAGTCCACCCTCTTGAATATTTTTGACATTGGTGTGAAAGCCCTTTGTTCACCTGCAGTGTTGCAGAATTTCTCTTGACCATCTGCTTCCCAGCAGCATCTGCAGAAAACCCCTGCATACATTTTTTTTTTTATGCATTAAAACAGTTGTAGGTGTCCGTGATGTATTAATTGTATATCTAATACAGACCAATACAAAAAGCAACGTTAATTAAAGTAACACTATTTAGTTTTTCAAACTTCATAATATATTTCTAAGACCCTTGTGATGGTACATCGACTTAAAATAAGTTAAATGACACGTCTGCCATAGCCTGACGTTGTCTACTCTGTATCGCTTTTACTGGCACTATGTAACTTCGGGTTTCGGGTAGGAACCCGTGCACAAAAAGAACTACAAAACTCGACTGCTTTACGTCGAGCGCTACAATAGTCATTATTTAGTTTTTCTTCGTTTCTGATGTCGCAATACATCATCCTTTCATGAAATCATGTAACATACTCTACCTTGTCTGTGGACATCGTTCGTTCTAAAGCCGGTGCTGGATAAACAGGGAGCGTGCGTGCGACGGTAGGCTCAATTATTTACGACAGCGGCAATGGACAATTTCGTTTCCAACCAGTAGGGTGACTGCAGAGGAAAAGCTACTTTTAAAATGAAAAGTAAAGGATTATTAATGCATATTGCATAATTTAGCAATGGCACTTATCCAGAGTGACTTTGTATTTTCACTGCAGACACATTTCTCATGGGTGTGCTCCAAGGCTCAGTGTTGGTAACTCATTAGCCTCTGGGGTTTGAACCTACAACTTTTGTGTAACCAACCTGGATCATTAACCGCTAAGCCAAACCCTTTCCAAATGACGTTAGAATGATAGCAGAATATGCTTTTTAATTGGATGGTTTCCCAACAGATGCATTTCCTGTTGCTGTTCAGTCGTCAGGGGAAGTTACGTCTGCAGAAATGGTTCCTGCCCCTGCCGGAGAGAGAGAGGAAGAAGATTGTGAAGGACATGACCACTATGGTGTTGGCACGGAAACCACGCACATGCAACTTCATGCACTGGAAGGACCTGAAGATTGTCTATAAGAGGTGAGCATTTAACCCAGGCCAAAGGCGAATGTCTCGTTGGAATACATTACGGAACAAACATGTATTCCTCACATGTGTATTGTAAAAGAACATGCTGGTTTCAAACAAAATTTAGGTTCAGCATTAATTAAACCCCCAGCTGCTAGTCTCTCATGTTTGGTCATTAGTCATAAATAGGTGTGTGCAGAAAACTAACTTCTTGCAAAGCAGACACCTAGTCAGCAGTCAGGATCTTATGTTGTCTAATTAAAATACCACATGCAACGTTTTCTACGCTTTCAACATTTTCAAATAGGGTTTGTTATTACCCCATCCTGTGTTGTAGTTTTTAAACCAGTTCAGTCCGGTTCTCCTGCTATTTCTGATCTCATGAACTGATGACATGCCACTACTAAGAACTCCTTTGTTTTCCAGCAAAAACTAGTGTCTGCTTCCTACACAATGGCCCCCTATTACCCCACAATCAGGGCTTGACATTATCTGTTGTGCTCACCAGTCACAGTTTATAGCCACTTAGCATTTTCACTGGCCACAATTTGTCGACACCATGGGGAAAAACTGCCTTATATATTTTTTTAATATTATCTCATAATTTGGCAGCAGGTTTATTAGGCCGCTGTCACTTTAAGACCATACACACAGATCCATTATTCTGTTACACGTGTTAAAACATAACTGACTGTGTTTACATGAATACTCGCCAGGACTGGTATTTTGACATTATTTTGCCTGTATTTGACTGTTTAAGCGCAATAAGCGCCGAAAAGGAGCATTTCAGCATTGATCATAATAAGAAATGTTACTAAGCAGCAAATAAGCATATTAGAATAATTTCTGAAGGATCATGTGACACTAAAAACATTTAAATCAGTATTGGAAGTATTTCAGATATTTTTGTATCAATATGTTTAGAAAAATCTATATTTTTGACAACACTACATTGCACTTTAATAACTTTAATAGTGCTGATGCTTTTTTTTTAAGACTGCAATTAAAAAAATGATATATATATATAAAATGTTTTCTGAAAGTGGACCTATATACTCAAACTTGGAAATTGTAGTGTTTTGCTTTCATTTATTATAATGATTCAGTTATATATTATAATAAAATATTTCATTTTAGAGCTGCTGTAAAATGAACTTACTTTCCTGTTATTATTGTAAAGCTGCTTTGAAACTATCTGTATTGTATAAAGCACTATAAAATTAAATAGAACTTGACTTAGAAGCTGTACAAGAAAAATTGTAATGCCACCTTTGAACTTTATATTCACCTAACATTTAACATTTAGATCTTATCTCAGCCCTGTTCATTCAATACGTGCCAAGAAGAGAAGCGACCAAACACCTCCACGTTTTCCCTATTTAAATACAGTGACTAGAGTAGTGTAACTCGACCAAGAACGGTGAAACAAAATAAAACGTTGCGCTTTTCTAAGCGTGTAAAATGGATAACTATATTGTATGGCAGAATACCATAGCAAGTGCTTGGGAGCACTTCGACTCGGCGTAGTAATATCATCACTCGTGAAAAGTCTGCTTAACGTTTTATTTTGTTTCACCGTTCTTGGTCGAGTTACACTACTCTAGTCACTGTATTTAAATAGGGAAAACGTGGAGGTGTTTGGTCGCTTCTCTTCTTGGCACGTATTGAATGAACAGGGCTGAGATGAGATCTAACAAAGGTTCACGGCAAGACAGCGATTTAGTGCACGCACTGAGACGAGAGAGGTATGTATCAACTCGTCTTAGTTAAGAGAATAACCTAGTTTAATATGAAAAACCAGTAGAATATCCCTTTAAAACAGTATGCTGAATAAAAGATGTGAAGAAAAACATTGAAGAAGTATTTTTGAGAAAATCTGTTTATGCTTCAGTACCTGGCTATATTCTTGGTCACAGCCCAGATTTGTATGCTGCATCAAATGCTTCTGTCAGGCCCTGAAACTTCACACTTGTGTTCCTGAGAGCCTGTTACTCACACTCGTCTGGTACAGATCTGTATTTCACACCTTTTTTAACCTGTTTCTCTGTTCAATCCTGTTGTTTTCCCAGGTTGACCTTTATAAATATGGTTTGCTATGCCAGCACTTGTATTACAGGGACTGTCGATGGCAATTGTGAGGATGGTGTGCACTATTTGCAAATTAACTCTAAACGCAACTGTGCTGTCCATTTTATGTCAGATTATGGTTGGGTCTATCCTTTGTATAAATAAAAATAAATGTTTTCTATATGTGTTTTTCCACTTGTTTCTAGGTATGCCAGTCTGTATTTCTGCTGTGGTTTGGAGAATCAGGATAATGAGCTTCTGGCTTTAGAGATCCTGCACCGTTATGTGGAGCTACTCGACAAATACTTTGGCAATGTAAATATATCCAGTTTCTTTAATTCTCATCTCTAGAGCAAATATTTGATAAATGACACGGTATAGTATATAGTACTAGTACCTGTTAAAAATTTGGAAACATTATGATTTTTTTATGTTTTTGAAAGAAGCCTCTTATGCTCACCAAGGCTGCCTTTATTTGATTAAAAAAACAGTAATATTGTGAAATATTATTACAATTTAAAATTCTTGTTTTCTATTTTAATCATTTTAAATAATTCCTGTGATGGGAAAGTTAAACTTCCAGCATCATTACTCCTGTGTTTAGTACCACATGATCCCACAGAAATCATTCTAATATGCTGATTTGGTGCTCGAGTAGAAAGTTTTATTATTATTATTATCAATGTTGAAAATGTTTGTGCTGCTTACAGTTTTTGTGGAAACCATTCAAACATTTGTTGTACGATTTTTAAAAGAGAGAGATAAATTAATTAATACTTTTATTTATCATTGATGCATTAAATTGATAGTGTATTTGAAGACATTTATAATGTTACAAAAGATTTCTATTTAATAAATGCTGTTCATTGAACTTTCTATTCATCAAAATATCCTGAAAAAAATATCACCATTTCCAACTGTTTTCAACAGTGATAATAAGAAATTAGAATTATTTCTGATGTATCATGTGACACTAAAAACTTTTCAAATATATTCAAATGGAAAACTTATTTTCTCCCATTTTTACTGTATTTTTTATTAAATAAATGTATCCCTGGTGAGCATAAGAGACTTATTTTATTCATTTATTTTTGCATAGGCCTCACTGAACACAGAGTTTTATTCTTTACTCTCTTATTTATTTGCTTTACCAATTTCTATCGGTGTAATAATATCTTACAGGTGTGTGAGCTGGATATTATCTTTAACTTTGAGAAGGCTTATTTCATCCTGGATGAGTTTCTGATGGGCGGAGAGATCCAGGAGACGTCTAAACAGTCAATTGCGAAGTCTGTAGAGGCATCAGATATGCTGCAAGAGGTGAGACACTAAGTGCTACCTGCGTTCAGTTTAATTTATTTGAAAAATAAAGCTAAAAATGAAGATTCATTCGTTCAATGGTATTGAAAAAGGATAAAAATTAGCAAAATTCCTTTGAGCTGAATTCATTTATGTTAGTTAGGACATAAGGCAATACTATCTCAATCATTGTTTCTGAGACGAACATTTCAGATTGGAGAACTTACAGCTGTTTTAAAGGTGCTGCCCACTTTAGCCATCACCTTCATAAAACATTATTGATTTGACAACGAGAGAGAGTGAGAAATAAACGGATGGTCTGTGCGAGAGTATGGTTTTACAGAGCAGAACTCACCGTTACTAAACTCCAGCATGCCTCCAATAAACCAGACCAGTTCACCCAAAAATTAAAATGATGTCATTATTTATTCTTATTGGAATATGGCATAGGGGTATAAATGAAATTAGGGTGAATAAATGAAGTCAGAATTGTAATGTTTGAGTGAACTGTTCCTTTAAAACCCATATAGCATCTAATCACTTGTTGTCCATATATCATTCTAATAAGCAGGGTCCATACATCTGAAGGAGAGTTAACCTCTGCTCGGCAAGGGAAGCTGAAAATGTCACTTCACATTATGGTAATCAGTTATGTGCCTGTTTTCTTCTCTTCAGACGATGGAAGAATACATGAGCAAACCAGCCTTCTGACAGCAGCAGACGTGATGCGAGGTGACAAAAGGGAAAGAAAAATGCCTCCGCAGTGTAGGTTGTGTCCTTCACTCAGGGCACAATTTTTCATTGCTGGTTAGTCTTTATTCATGAGGGCTGCATAAGAATGTTTTTATTTATTGTTTTTTTTTTCAGTGCCGGTATAAACATCCTTATCTATTCCATTCAAGTTTAATATAACTGAATCAGGGTTCATGTGGTATTTTTGAATTAAATTATGTTTTGTCAACTTCTACATAAATGTAATGCAAAATTTCAACGATGATGCACTAAATTTCAACTTTTATACCAAAATGATTTTTTATATAATAATCAAATATTTGCAATAACCTTAAAGCGTAGTTAAGTGCCTTTTCATGTTATTGAACATGTTGCATGTCTCAGGAGACATTTGGCTTAGGAAAATAAAAACGCTGCTTTGAGAGCACACTTTGTTGATATTGTCTTATTAAAATTGTCTTTGTGATATGATTGAGTCTCAGTCAAGTGTTTGCCTCAATTTTCTTTAATGAAATGCATCAGGTGTTTTCTAGCAGTTTTGTGCACTGCAGTGGATTTGTTTTTCTATTATGTCTCTTATTATGAGACTAAACTTGCCAGTATTTTAGGTCCTGTATCTTCAAGTGAACACCCTTGGCTTTTTCGTGATATCAAATGTGAATATTAATATGCGATTCATATTTACTTTTATTTGTCATAATCCAGCTCGGCACAGACAGACATCATGTTTCTTAAGTTTGAAGTGTTTTTGTGTTGAATCATGCATAACTGTAATAAGGCAGCACAATACAGCGAGAGGAAAAATAATACGGTAATGCTTTATTCATGTTTCTCTTCTCACACTTTGGAACACGTACAAAATGATTTATAAATGGGAATCACATCCATCTTTATTGGTTTGATAATGAAATGGCATGTAAAGATTGCAGCAAGCGGAGTCCTACGACTACAGGAACATTCTCTTGATACCAACAAAAGGAACAAGAAAACATTTCGAGGACCACCAATTCATAAACGACAGATAAAATACACTTGAACTCCCGCATATTGATATACCATATATATATTTACATCATATAGAATTCCATGAAAACTAAAGCACTTTAAACTGTTTACCTTTTTTTTTTCTTTTAAATATCTTGAGGAGAAATAGGCATGTCGTCCCACAGGTAACCCGTTTTTTCCCCCCCTGTTCATACTCGTACAAGTCCCTTCAGTGGCAAGATTGGCTAGTAGGAGCTTCTTACAAGCAGTTTGCAATTTGGACAGTTCAGAAGTCGTTCAGGTAGCCATAGCAACCATATCAAAGAGTTAAAAGGTCAAGGGGCGGGACTTGTCAGAATATGAGCAGGGGGGGAAATAATGCACGCTCAGGCTCTTCACATTCCTGCGACAATTTTCCCATGAAACTCTTTACCCTCTTCTGTTCCAGACACTGGTGGGGTTTGGTCTACGGTCTCCTGTACTGAATCTTGAGTGGGGGGCTTTTGGGCCACCTCGGCCTCCTCTTTCCCTTGGGTGTCTCTTTTGGTGAGCGTGCTTTTCCCATTATCAACCTGATCAAAGAAATCTTTCATGGCCTCCTCATACATGTCATAAGGCAACTGTCCATTAGCGGTTGAATCAATGGCTCTCTTGCGATCACTCGAGCTGGTATCGGGGTACTCGGTCAAGAGTTTGGCTGCGAGGAAGGTTGACTCTTCATCCTCATCCACTGCATCATCATCATCGTAATCATCTTTTCTTTTGCTCGGAGCTTTGTTTAACTCGGACAGGAACAAGCCTCCCCGTCTTCCGCTTGGGTTGAAGTACTTTGCCATGGCTGTTTTGTAGGGCCTTTGCTTCAGCAAAGAAAATTTAGCATTCTTGTTGGCCAGATTCCCTAACCCGAGCACTTTCAGGATATCCTCAGTTTTGACATCATGAGGGATATCGCTCACTGTGACTTCAGGCTGTCGACCGTTGTAATACTTGATGACCCGGCTCTTGTACCGAGGTTGGCTGGGCTTCCTAGCCAGCTGGGTCTCAGGAAGGCGTTGTTGTTGCTTTCTGGTTTCCTCCATGAAGAGCATTCCAACCAGGTCCTCTGGAGGCACCTGGAGCTTCATTGAAATGGCAGAAAGAAGTTGTTTAATTGCCCTAGGGTCCATTAGAGAGGGCCGGGATTGTAGCCGCCTCCTTCCTTCCATCAGGTCCCGTTTTTGTGCTTGGTCAGTCATCTCCAAGACCTTCAACAGGTAGTAATCCACGAGTTTTGTGTCATCGTCTGGGTTCTCGTCGTCCTCTTCCGTGGGACTAGCTCGTCTTTCAAGGACCTCGCCCTGCTCGCCGTTATCTCCTAGCCCTCGTTCATATTCTTCATGGCTTCCTTTTACTACCTCCTCCGTCTCGAGCTGCTCCTCTAATGGCACCCATTCCTCCCCTCCAGTCACGTCCTCGTACGCCAGGCTCCTAACCCTGTAGAGGTCATCATCGTCTTCACCGTCTACGTCATCCTGGTTCTCTCGCTTCTGGTTCTGCGCGGCGGTCAGTTTACCAAGCTCTTCGAATATAGAGCGCATGTTGGCGAGGCTCTGAGGAGTGTACTGCTCATCCAAATCCTCAGTAGCCCGCTTGTTATCCCTATGGTTCTCCTCATCCTCAAACATCAACGGGTACTTCTTGTGGGGCTTCACAAAGCCCGCGTAGTCTCCAACGGGGCTCTCTGTTTCTGCCAATGGGCGCCTGCTCTTGTGAAGACGCCGCTCACTTCCAGGCGCTGGCTGGCTTTCCGGGCTCTCTCCAGTCTGTTCCAGCATCCGCAGCAAAGATTGAACCCACTGTGGCACCTTGTTTTCAGGCCAATGGGTGGCATCCTCACGCGTGGGCACGTTCTCGTCCTGCAGGGAGGCAAGCTGCACTAGAAATCGGAATTTGTCCACCTCGTCATAGTCTCCGGTAGGGCGCTCTGGTCCATCGGCTCTCTGCTTCAAGCTTTCGATGTACTCCAGGGCTTTGATCATATCAGAGCTGGGTGTGAGGAAGCCAGCCTGGTCTCCGCCTCGCAGGCGATGGTGGCGCACTGAGGCGCCCTGCACGGTTAGTGTTTGGAGGAGGGTAGCGAGCAGGACCGCCACCCCTCCGACGGACAGTTTCGGTAGTGACATCATCATACCACCTAGAGATAAGCATAAAACTAGTTAACCCTTGCAATATTTTTTTATTTATGTTGCAATCTTGGTTTAAAAACAATGTATGCAATGTAACTAAAATCTTGAAATTTAAAATCCTGTTTCAGTTTAACTACCTATGCAGAGAAACTACTTCTGAGTTTTTTTACGACCCAAAATTGTTTCCAAGACCGAGCAGAAGAGACGCTCCGAGCGCCAGAGCAGCAATGAGCTCAGTCAGAACACAACATGTTTTTAAAAGACAACAGCACTGGATGAGTCACCGCCTGTTGTCAAGGTAACCTTTCACTTGTGGCTATACGATTCTTTAAGAACAGATCTATTGATATTTTTCAACAACACATTCTAAGAGAAAATCTCGATTAAAAAAAAAAAGAGATGGAATATATTTCACTGATCTTTGCGCGACGAAATTGAGCCGATAAGCTCGAGATGAGAGATGCTGATGATGAGTGATAGTATCTAATCATGCAAAGCCATAAAGAAAAGAAAAGAAAAAAAGGCAATACTTCTTATTAACCCTCTCAAAGCAGGCTAAATCATACGTTAACTATCTTCACACAGCATCATTTCGTGATTGCAAAAAAAAATGAGCCGTCGTACCTTTTGTGTAGAGCTCAGAGAATGTGAATGAACGTGAACAGCATGTCCTCCGTGTTCTCAATGCGCTTCGGTTGTGTTTCAGCACCGGACAGCTCCTCGCGCTATATGAGGCGTCACCTGATCAATGCGTCACCGATGCTCACGCAATACCGAGGCTGTGCATGCATCCGTACCGACGGTAACCATTCACACAAAACTGCAGAAAAAATCCGAAGCCTCATTAACAGTTTTAAGGCTTAATATTACTTTACTTTTATTTTATTATTTTTTGCATGGTGAAAAAAACACTGAAACTATGGTAAATGAAATTGCAAAATGAAACCTTTCTGTTCTAGATATACATTAGTGACTTTTTATTTTCATCTTATTAGTTGAATTTATTAGGAGTGAGAATAGGCATAGGCGTGCAATGTAAAAAAAAAAAATCTTCGTTGTCTTTCTGTACACACAGGCGTCACAAGTTAATTCGTCAGGCGATGAGTCATACACACGCATACGCACACCGTGGGACTCATTGGGGAGAGGAAGGCCTCTGATAAATATACAGCTGTCGGTTGTGGATCTCTCCCACTGTCCCTAGACACCTACAGACAGTCCCGAGCATCCATTAGATCCTGCGGTGGGGCCTGTCAGCAGCTGAATAAGGTGCCCTAGTGACTTTAGTGCCAAGATGACACTCATCTGTACTTGATCACTTTTCCTGGAACACAGACACAAGTCTCTGCGGAAAAAGCTTTGCCCCCCCCCCCCCAAATAAGCACATTTTTTGAAGTATTTTTAGATGCCGTTTCCAAGTACAAAGAGTGAAGAAAAGAGTTTGTTATTTTTGGCACGCTTACCCAGACAGCCGTGCATTGTCCTGTAATCTTAAAAATAAATACCCTATTTGGAACCAAAAAGGACAAATACTGCATGAGAATGTTCAAAGAGTTTCACTAGAACTTTTATTATTTTTGAAAACCTTAGAACCTAGAAACCAATATCCATAAAATATCTGAATAATCTTGATTTGTGCATAAGCATTCTAGGCATGTGCATATGTGCTCGCACATCCAGGGGGCCCAATTACATACAATCAGGATAAATTATATATATAAATGTATTTATTTTTTATGAATCATTACTTTTGGTCACCCTTTAGGTTTGTCTGTGGGTTTTGCAAATATGTAACCAATAAAAAAAGAGCGTGTGACTATACATCAATTCAATTGGTTCCTCGAACTGTCAGTCAAACCTCACAACTCCGCCCCGCCTCTATCGTGAACGAAGGGCCACACGATGGTTGGACCGTCTCTGCCTGTTTGCAATGCAAAAGGTAAATAAATAACTGGTTGTTTGAATAAGTACTCAATACTCAAAACAATATATATAGGCCTACATAAAGGCTAATGTTTTATATATTTGTGGAACGGAGAAGAGTGTCTTAGACAGTCTATCATTTCGTCGAGTCATTTCAAAACGGTTTTAAACAGGCTGTGTGAAGCACTTCATCTTTAACTACATGAGATTTTGGCCAAATGACACAAAACACGTAGTTTCCACACATAGCTACAATAAACGTAATAACTTATTAGGTTGATGAAACGTAATGCGATGCATTTACTGCTCGTTTTAATGACGGACAAAACACTTGTCAGCTTTCGCCGGTCAAAAACCGCCTCTATTCGAGCTTGATTGTGGTAAAATGTGAATGATATGATGAGTATATATATAAACAATGCTATATTTTAACTACACACCTCTGCTGAAAAGGATGTTTTGGCTGGTTTAAGCTGGAAGAAGCTGGTCTTCCAGCCTGGCCAAGCTGGTTTTAACTGGTTTTTAGCTGGTCTTCCAGCCAAGACCAGCCTGGCCAGCTAAACAAGTGGCCAAAACCAGACTGGGAGACTTGCTAAAATCAGCCAACCAGCTGGTTTTAGCTAGTTTTTTTTTTAAGCAGGGATTGCATTATTTCTTCAATGGTTCTCCAATGGCAACAAGAGTGTGCTGACCCGAAGAACCTGTAATTTAACATCAAGATCTTTATTAATCTCCAGAGAACCATATACAGCCAAAAGTCACATTAGTCCCTGACAGCACAGAATCAGAACGGTGCATATATTTCTTCATTAAAAGCGCCCCACAGTTTGTTTTTAGCACGTACTGATTCTGGACTGGTAACCCACAGTCAGCTGACTGCTCTCTGGGGAAAGAGGGGTGATGAGACAGGCCCTCCTGACGTTAGTGGAGCAGTCACATGATCAGATGAGTCATAACCCTGTGTGTGTGTGTGCGTTTGGGGATGTTTCCATGGTCGTAAAACCAAAAATCCGTTCTATTTCTGCTTGTTGATTCATAAAAAATACATATCTACTGACTTCCATTAGCAATTAGAAGGAGTGCTGGGTTTCAGCAGAGCCATTCTCCTGAAAAGCTGTCTAGAAACTCCTCCCTTCTTTCTAAATAAGATTACAAGGAAATCAATCCATAACTCATTAAATTTCTCCATTTTCTCCCCTTAATGATATTAGTGCTTTCTTCTGTTGATGTGACGATCATTGTAGCAGAACCTAGAGAGCGTGAATGGGGAAAATCATGCTGAAGAGATGACTCTGAAACACGTCTTGCTGGAATTGTCTATAAATAGGCGTTGTGGAGGTGTGAGCAGGAGGTTACAGTCATGTGTGCGTGGACTGTGACGGATGATCTGATAGGCTGATAGACGTGTAGGCGAGTTGACGAGGGATTCTCTGGGCATAAGAAGGATTCTGCACATTAATCACTTCTAATGGGATGCATGAATGAATGCTTTTATGTTTTCAGATGAAGCTGATTTTTTTACCTGTTACAAGCTGAGGGTTTCTAATATAAGATCTGTTAAACAAAGGCATCAGAATGAAACTTAGACTTGTAGTGAGTCAGGGTCCTGTATCGTCATGTACACGATATACCAGTGGTTCTCAACCTTTTTTGGGCCAACGCCCCCCTATCCAATATCCAGGTCCCTGACCGCCCCCCACGCCACCCCGCCCCAACTAATGCCATGTTATGAGGGAGTCAAGCGAGTGAGAGTTAACAGATGAAATAAGTACAAAATTGTAATTTATTAATAAAATGAAACTCCAGTCATTAATCATTAACCCCCCACCCCCCAATTGCATTGAAATAGCAATAGCAGTGTTCCTCACAGGTTGTTTGTTAAATCTGTGGTGGGTGGTCCTCAGGCCTTCTAGGGGGGTTCGGGGGCATGCCCCTGTAAGAATTTTTTTTTGCATTTTAATGTTAAATTCATCAATCTGGTGCACTTTGAGAGTTCAAAATTAAAAGCTCCACCCATATTCAGTGTGCAAATTAAACAAAGTAAAATTCAAATCTCTTTTAGTTGTGTCTACATTACACTACTACATAATAGTTATAATATTAATCCCATGACAGTAATAGCCATATATTGTAAAACATATGCACTGAAAAATAAAGGACGATCATTAAAGTGGTAATGTTTGCACGTAGGTTTTATTACTCATTTAGGAGAGTATTGCAAGAAGCTACTTACATTAACCTAATTATTTATTTCGAAAAGTAAATAAATACAATCCTGATTTTTCATGAAAAATGATGTTAGAATTGTAGGCCTAAAATACCTTGGTATCAGCTGGTTTTTATATATAGACAATTACAATTAGTTTGTTTTGATTAACAATTAATTAATACATTACCAAAATTTGATTACAGAATATATTTAAATTATCCATCAAATTGTCATTTTCTCCTTACTGTTTTGCGAGTTAACAAAAAAAGCCTGACCATAGGCTAAATTACTTGGTGAACAAATAAAACATTTTGGCATAGGCATTGGGATTGATAATGCCTACAAATGTTTTAAAAAAGTTTTACCATAAGAATTTAGTGTGAATGGGAACATGACTTATTGAAAATATATAAGTGTTTCTTAAGTCAATACTTTTTAATGGCTTGTCAATTTTCCATTCCTCCGCTGTGTGATTCTAATCAGCGCTGGATTCTAGTCGTCAAAATACAACTCGTCAAAACTCGTATCGGCGTATTGGTGAGAACACTCGTTTTAACAGCATACACACACCCAAACTTGACGGCACATTAGGGGTGTGCAAAGCAGCTGGTATCTGTATTTGTATTTGTTGAGGGGAAAAAGAATTTGTATTTGTTGGCTATTTGAGTAAAATTCAAAATAGGCGCAAAAAGTTTTTTTTGTGTTACACATCTAATTTATGATAGTGTAAGTATTCTTTAATTATATCCATTATAATAATTATGGATATGCAATATTGATTGATGTTTTTCGATAAATCCATCAATGAATATGTATAACAACGTCACTGAAAAGAAAATAACATAACAGACCCCATCCATGGTTAAACCCGCTTATTACATGGCTACCTACCAAATAAATAAATAATTTAAAAATATTGCTTTAAAATGGAGTTTACTGATTTTAAAACGATTGTATTGCTTCCAAAAGTCCGTTCCATCTCTACTTTTAGAATCCATGGCAACGCTCGGTTTTCCATGCCAATTGTGTTATAGGCCTACTTAGCGCGGTCTGTAAGAAATAAAACAGACCGCATTCTACATTAGAATTCAACCAAGCAATGTTGCAAACAACTCTACACAATGTATAAAAAAACAAATAATTACCGAGCTAACAGAGCTACGTAAACAGAGCGAACATGAGAGCACCCGACTGCAGACGTCAATAATGCAGCGTAATGGAATAATCTCCCGATCAAACTCCGCTTCCCGAAAACTGCCTCCGGAGCCCAGTTAAGGTACAAAAATCTATTCAACAAAAACAGTAATGCAGTTAAGTGTTTTTTTCGCTCAGCCGAGCCTTCTCTGTTGCTGTGTGGAGCAGCCTGGTCAGTCACCTCTTCCTGAACATCACTCACGCACTGCGTCTCGTAAGGAAACACAACTTTTTGATATAAAGTTTTTCTTATTCCCGAATACAAATACTTTTTCAAGTATTTGTTTGAAATAAGTATTCGTAAAAAAAACACATTATTTGTGCCTTTCCGAATACCGTATTTGGGTTCGGCTCCACCCATACTGCCTGCACTTCATATTTTTGACATTATTGGTAGGCTGCTTTCAATCGTAAATCAGAATGCAATAGAAATAAACACAAAAAACCTGCTTAGTGCCTACCTACAACACTGACGGTGGACTTGCGGTCAGGAGCAGAGTGGACGAATGTTAGTTTTGTTTTTTGAGGCTGCTGACAAATTTTTTCTACCCGCACCATAGACACGCACACGCAATATGACCTCACGCTCTGCGCATATGTTTTACAACATAATTTAACATAATAGTCCTAACACTTTTTAAATAGCCCACTTAAAGTGTTTATTACAAATAAATTATCAAATGCTTAAAATGAATCAAAGTAAATGACCAAATATTTGTGTTATATTTTTAAACTAATGAACGCCCCCCATTAACACCGGAACGCCCCCCTTTCAAAAATCTTGCTTCCAACGCCCCCCGTTGTTCTCTGAACGCCCCCTGGGGGGCGGTACCGCCCCCGTTGAGAACCACTACGATATACGGATTCACAACCTAGGAAGCTATGGGAGCTGTTTGAAACGCACCCAAAGTCAAGAAGTCATAATTTTGGGCTTATTCTTTCATTCCAAGCATGATTTCGTTCACTTACAGAATTAATATTGCATCTCTCTTCAACATGTCTCATGATTTGAGTTCATGATCATGTTTGCAGCACAAACAGGTGCAGGTTATTTGTTACTTTCCATTTGTTAAAGCAACACTATGTAACATTGTTTACCTTAAAATAATGTTTCCAAAATCTTATCAGTGGTTCATCAAGTCGTAACAGGGTGAAAGGCACTTCTGCCATAGCCTGACGGGGTCTGTATCGCTTTTACTGGCACTATGTAACTTCGGGGTTCGGGTAGGAACCCGTGCACAAAAAGAACTACAAAATTCGACTGCTTTACGTCAAGCGCTACAATAGTCATTATTTTCGTTTTTCTTCGTTTCTGATGTCGCAATACATCATCCTTTCATGAAATCATGTAACATACTCTACCTTGTCTGTGGACATCGTTCATTCTAAAGCCGGTGCTGGGTAAACAGCGAGCGTGCGTGCGACGGTAGGCTCAATTATTTACGACAGCGGCAATGGACAATTTCGTTTCCAACCACTAGGGCGACCAAAGAGGAAAAGTTACTTGGTGTTACTTTAAAATCAGTGCTATATCTTTAATCTATACTAAAAACCATTCTAAAAAATGCTGGGTTGTTTCAACCCAAATTTGGTTCCGATATGGACAAACCCAGCAGCTGGGTTACATTTTTAAACTACATTTTTAACCACACGTTTGGGTTAGTCCTTATTATTTGACCCAAAATTGGGTTAAAACAAGCCAGCATTTTTTAGAGTAATTCTATTAATGTAGCTGAACTGAAGCAGCAGAGCTTAGAGAACACAGAGGATTTTTTTCTGTTGCTGTAAACTGACAGTTTGAGCAGAGATTATATGCTTGGCCTGTTCTGTTGATTTGATTCGGCTCAATGAAAGCATCAGTTATTCAGAGCTGTGTTCAGTATGCTGGGATGGGCTGACAGCACGGCGGAGGGAGGGAGAAGAGGATGAATGACAATGAGAACTGAAAGGGAGGGCTGCATCGTCTCACTGCTGTCATTCTCATAAATACAAGCAATGAAATCGATCAGTCAATTAACTATTTTACTTTCTGTGTGCCCTATGCTGCTCCTTGCTCTCTTTCAATTTTTCCTCTGTCTTTTTCCTCTCTTTATCTCTGGTTGCCGGGGAGATTGACAGCGGCGTTGTGTGGTTCCTGGAATCTCAATCAAGGTTTATAATTCCAGAGTCAACAGAAACCAACAGGCACTTCAGTGGCCCTCGATACCCAGCAGTCTCTGTGTGTCATGGAGTGAATATAACAGGTACTAAAATCTGTGGGAATGACTCATAGATCATAAATGTTTGTTTTTATGCATTAGTGTACCCACACTTTGCAGCAGAATGGCCATTTTATAATATAAGCGATAACGGTGACTCCAGCCGGAACAAAGACCTTGAGCATATGCTTTTCAAAGGTAAATAGGGTCCGTGGTTTACATGTTGACTTTAAGGAGATCTCATTTGTGATTTGTCTTGAGGAGACACTATAATGTCTCTATGGTTGTCCGAAGGCCAGTTCTGCCCTTTAATCTCTCTCCTCCTCCCTCTTTTTTCCATCTTGCTTGACTCCTTGTCTCCATGGTGATCTTCTGCTTTACGTCTTTCACTCATCTCTCTTGTTCACTTGTACTGTGAGTGTTGAGTGTGTGTGGCAGGTGGGATGTAATAAGGATGGGAACACTACTGTTTATCTGTCATTTGTTTCTCTCCTGCTTTCTATCTGTCTCTTGTTCAATCTCGGTCGCCTAATTTTGTGCGCTAAAACAAAAAGGGTTATTTTTTTTAATAAAAAAACAAGCTCCTGAAGAGAACAGGAGGGGGGGGGGGGGGGGATCGAACCCATCACCTTGGCATTGTTAGTGATATGATTTAATTGCTACTAGTTTGCCAAAAGTTAATTTTTGCTGCAAACCCATTTCGTCAGATTTTCTGAAGCCATAAAACACTGACCATAAAAGAAGATGTGTTTTTTATGAACAAATGTGTTCATAAAAGAAGTGGTTTTTAAACAATTAGTGTCCTTTCTACACTTGCATGGTTTGCAAGAAATTTATCAATCTGGTTTTAAATCACTTCACAGCACAGAAACTGCCCTGTTAAAAGTCTATAATGATTTATTGTTGGCCACTGACACAGGTAACTATGCTGTTCTTATGTTATTGGATCTTACTGCGGCTTTTGACACCTTAGATCACAATGTATTGCTCTCTCGTCTTGAGCATTGTGTTGGTGTAAAGGGTGCCGCATTACAATGGTTTAGATCTTATCTGGGCGAAAGAACTTTCTCGGTACGTCTTGGGGAATTTGTGTCTTCCACTGCATCTCTTGCATGTGGAGTCCCTCAGGGTTCCATTCTTGGACCCATTTTATTTTCTTTATATATATTACCTTTAGGGTCCATTTTTAGGAAACATGGCATCTCGTTTCACTGTTATGCAGATGATTTGCAACTCTATCTGCCTTTGAAACGAAAGAATGCAAACTCTATAGCACCTTTGTTGGGATGTCTTGAGGATATTAAAGCCTGGATGGCCTCCAATTTCTTAAAGTTCAATGAAAAAAAACTGAAATCATTTTGTTTCGACCTGGTGGTACCATTAGTACCCCTGATGTAGATCTTGGCGACTTAAGGTCATATGTGAAGCCCGTTGTAAAAAACCTAGGTGTTTTAATGGACGGTGACTTTAAACTAGATAAACAGATTAATTTGGTACTTAAATCATGTTTTTATCAGTTAAGGCAATTATCTGAAGTCAAGTCATTTGTATCTTTTACTGATTTTGAGAAAGTCATCCATGCTTTTATATCATCCCGCCTGGACTATTGTAATAGTCTATATGTAGGCATTGGTGAGGCATCACTAACACGTTTGCAGAGGGTACAAAATGCGGCTGCACGCCTATTAACAAGGACACGCAAACAGGATCACATTACACCTACATTAGCTTACCTTCACTGGTTGCCAGTTCGCTTTAGAATTGATTTTAAGATTTTACTCTTTGTTTTTAAATCATTAAATAATACTGCTCCTAAATACCTCTCAGATCTATTACAGCCATATGCTCCATCCAGAGCACTTAGGTCTGCTGGGCAACTGCTTTTGGTTTCTCCCAATGCAAGATTAAAGAGCAGAGGTGATCGTGCCTTTGCAGTGGTGGCCCCGAAACTCTGGAATAAGTTACCTTTGTACATTAGGCAGGCACCTTCACTAGCAATTTTTAAATCACATTTAAAAACATATCTTTATAGTATTGCGTTTAACACAGTATGAGAGTTACTTGTTAGCCTACTTGTTTTTTTTTTTTTGCTTTGTCTGTTACCAGTATGTACAGCACTTTGGTAAACATCTGTTGTTGTAAAAAGGTGCTCTATAAATAAACTTTGATTTGATTTGATATTTTTTCATATTATGTTTTTGTCACACCACAACGCAATATCGTGACTAGCTGGTTTTAATTCTCATGAAAGCGTCATAACACTGTTAGTTATTCATAAAATAAAAAAAATAAAAAATTGTCCCTTTTTATTTATAATTGTATTATTTGTACTTATTTTTAATAAATTGTATTTTTTTACTTTTATTATTCTTGTATTATATTAATTATATTTTTATATACTATAATTATAAATCATATTATTTTATCATGTTTTTTTAAAAATAATTTGATTTAAATAAAAAATAAAAACATTTTATTTTGTATTTTATATATAATTGTATTATTTGCATTCATACAAAATAGTTTTCATGGACTATTTTATTTAAAACTATTATTTGCATTTATACAAAATTATGAAAACATATCAATAATTGTTTTATTATTTATTTATTCAATTTACTGTTTTTGTCCTGCAGCTCACAAGTCCTGACACCCATTGTTGGTTTTAATTCTGTTTTAATATACATAAGCGTGAAGATCCAAAACCATCTTTCATTGATGTTTTCTTGTTTATTTTGCTGGAACCCATCTTTAGACTTATTAGCCATCTCTCCATTGATTCATTCAGTCTCTCTCTTCCCACCCTCCATACTCCTTCACCTTTCTCTGACTCATTTCTCTGACGTAATCTCTTACGTGTGGAGCGGGGGCTCTTTTCATTTTTCTATCTTTTAACAATACATCAGTATTGCTAATGAGAAGAAATGAACATTGACGTCAGCCGGTTTCTCCTAGTCTTTTCGTCTCTCTTGCAGTCTCCTATGCTATCAATTCTGTTCTGTCCCTTTCAGAACTCTGAGCATTGAAATGTCCAAGCGCCTGCATCTGATGGTGACCTTGTGTTTTTGTGGAGATATCAGCATGTTCGGTGGTCAGATGTGTTAGGTGAGCTGCCACATTCACCAGCTGTGACAAGCCCAACACCATCTGCTTCATTCTAGAACAGTTTATCACCCTTTTTGAACAGAATTCAAGAAAATATTAAAGCATTTAGGAACCTTCAGAGCAATCTAGCAGATGGTACAGTCTTTAAGATAATATCTTCAGCTGGCACAGTCTTTAAGACTCACTGATTTTGAGAATAAGTAGAGTTGCTGGTCAGGGTTGGGGTTACATAGGGTTATGTTCTGTTTTAGAAGCCTTTTTAATTGACTTTGGGACCAGTTAAAGGTGCAGTGAACGATTTCAGAGAAACGCTGTTGGTATTTGAAATCAACCCACACAAACACACTCCTCCCTTCATTGCTCCGCCCGCCATGCAAGAGCGCAAGAGTCTCTTTATCTTTGCTGAAGCGAAGCAAAATAAAGTGAAGGTAACTAACTAACGAACGAACGACAAAGAAGAACAAAAAATGAACATCCAGTACGCAAGAGTATATACAAGCAATAGTTGGTTGTTAGTTGCTAGCAGCTCCAGATGAAAAATTACACTCAAAACTGTCCTGTTGCTACAGCTAACATTACAACCAGGGATGTAGTGGAGGCTAAACGCACGTAAACGCCGTTTATGCACCTCCCAATATTCGGAAATAGCGTTTATCCACCTCCAAAGTGCGTTTGTCCACCTCTAAATTGCGTTTATCCACCGCTAAATAGCCTGTAGTTCCTAAGACATTTTCAATTAAGCTCATGTCGTTTTAGTTTCATAATGTTCATTATTAGTTTCATAGGTTGTTAAACCTAAGACGAACTCTTTCATATTGCGCTGCATTACTGTCAGTGTTGTTGACTATTACTGACGGTAAAGTTGCACTGTTGACGCTCGCGCAGCCTCTCGAGGAGAAATCTACACACATGAGCGCAGCACACACACACACACACTCAGTTAACAACATACTGCCTATAAAACATCTAAATGTGGAGTTTTTATATTTGTAACATATGTTAAGCAACCTCAAGAATTTTTCCTGAACACAATCACGATTGAAAATGTGATATTGATTTCCTACAACAGTTCAATAAACAGTTAAAATTAAGTCACTTACATTTTAGATGCAATATTGGCTGTTTATGTTCTGTTTCAGCAGCGAAAATAGTTCCAAACAAAAATCACAGCAGAACCACGGCGCATCACACAGGAACATCACTGTTTTCATTACTGAAGATTGAACGAATCGGTTGAGTCAAAGATTCAATGACCCATTCATTAACATCCGTCTCATTTTTGAATGAATCAACCGTTTAAACGAATCGTTTGAATTAATGAATCAATGACTTTAGTGTTATGTTTAAAAGTAGTATCATTCTTTACATTTCTTATTTGTATATTTAAATCAATTTTATTTTCAAAACATTATTTTATGCAATTGTAATTGTTCAGTGTAAATGATTTAATTTGATCCTCCCTACCTAGGGTAACAGCCCTATAGTGTCTTATTATTCAAAATAATTGAATTTATTGATAAAATTTAGGAAATTAAAATGAAAGATGAAGCATACATTTAATAATATTGGGGGAGGGTATGCCCTTTAAAGGTGCAGATATTACAATATGCCGATTTAAATATCAAAGCTGATTGAACACTGATGAGAATATAGTTTCAGAATAAATTAACACGCACAACAACAAAAAAAATCTGGACAAGAAACTTTTTTACTCGGACAAGTGAATGACTGATTTACTTGTCCGAAGGACAAGCGTATAAAAAGGCTTAATGTCGAGCCCTGCCTATAAGCAACGTCATCGATACACATACACCGGTAGGCAGTGGCCCACCTTACCAGGTGACCACGTCGTGGTCCACTAGAATTTATAGTTTACCCACCTCTTTTTTTACCACTACACCTCTGATTACAACAACAGCAGATCTTGGTTCTGTGAAACAGCAAAACCATTGTTACTCACATATGGAGCAGAAACTATCCAAATTCGACTTCTATTTTCAGGCCTTCCCGCTTCGGTCTCTCCATCACTGGAAACTTTTCTAATATTAATGTGGGTCCTAAAGCTCTTGTCTGATCATAACCCTTCTTTTTCTAGTGATATTCCTCTGATCTTTTCTCTTTTGTAATGTCTCTCAGTCTCAGACATCTCTCTTTCTACAGTCTTCAAATCTCCCACTTGCTCACTCTCTCCTCCCCCATCATGAGTGGACACTTCTGATTGTCTACAAGTGTGTTGTGGCGCTCGGTCCGATCCACTTTCAACAGCGTTTCTGAGAAATTGCTTACTACACCTTTAAAAAAATCACACAAATGGCTTAAATGTTAGTTTAAAGGGGTCATCTGATGCCCATTTCCCACAAGTTGGTATGATTATTTAGGGTCTTCATGTAAGGTTTGTAACATACTTTGGTTAAAATTCCTCAATGGTTGTGTAAAACAACACCCTTTTGTGTGTAATAATGATATTAGAAAATCCAAACGGCTTGATTATTGAGAGTGTTTAGGCTTTTTGAGGATTAAAAAAAAAGGAAGGTATTATTTTTTTTTTATTGTAGGGCGGTTGTGTCCACACACTGCAAAGACACATTTATATGCAAACACCATGTAAAAGTTAATTTTGCATCTGATGACCCCTTTAAAGTGAAGTTATTTTGAACATTATTTATTTGCTCATGCCACATGGTTCAATATTTTGGTGACATGAAAATGTAACCCCTTCACCCGGGTCCCACTCGACCCGGGCCTCGAACCCGGGTCTCCGGCATGAGAGTCAGGCGCTCTAACAAGGAGGCTAAAGACTGCAGCCTCTAGAGCGCCTATTGAGATCAGAGGAGTGAGGTTTACTCGCACAGCAACTACTAGCTGGCCTCCGTTACACTCACCCCCCTAAACCTCACTCCCATCCGGGTCACGGCACCAATGTAACCCCTCCACCCGGGTCCCACTCGACCCCGGGTCTCCGGCATAAGAGTCAGGCCAAGGAGGCTGAAGACTGCTGCCTCTAGCATCTGTCGCTAGAGCGCCTATTGAGATCAGAGGAGTGAGGTTTACTCGCACAGCGACTACTAGCTGGCCTCCGTTACAAAAGGACAATTTAAGTGGCACTTAACTACTTTTTTGGGGCTAATCTATACCATATATGGTTTACATATTCATATACAATGGCATTTATATGGTACTGTAAGGTAGGAATACTATGATAATAGCATCATGGTTGTGTCCAAAAAACGTCCAAATTATACACTAGTACCATACTACTTTTATTACCCAGGCCTATTGGAAAAATTATTGAAAAAAAATGAGTGACGCTAAAAGGTACAATAACATACCATCTACACTACCCAACCCTAAATCCAACTTAGTTCACGAAAGCAAACACGAGACAAAAACACATTTGCTGACACATCAAGTATTTTATCGTGACTTAAAAAAAAAAGGTCCATATCACAACAGTGCAGGTGAGCTACCGAGCAGTTTTATATGTTAAAAGAGCCACATGGAGCTGGTTTTATGATGCAAACATCAAAATGTACATCAAAAATCATACACTATGGTTAACGTACTTTGAGGTCAAAACAAGTGAACCAAGTGAAAATATATATCGATAATCTGCTACATAATCATAATTTGTGTGAAAAGGAATAAATGTTGTTGGTGTTTTACTGCCATTAGTGTTCGTTTCAGTTGGAAACTGCAGTCAATTGTATGAATTATGTTTTTGGAGTTTAGCAAAAAATGAGGTAGACGGTCGCACTTTTTCCAATGAGCCCATGTTGACTTTTTGTAAATGAAACCAGCATGGAATTTCATTATTGGCTAGTAATTTCAGCTGGTTAGAGACTGGTAAATTGGATGTATTATTTGTTGTATTGAGATTCTTTTGAATCTCTGGCTTCGACACTCCGTCTAGCCCACGCGAAACCAGCATGAACACACTGTTGTTATTATGGCAGATTGTGCGAATTAGATTCCTCATACAGTACATCGCAGATATGGTTATAATTTATAAACAGTCAAGAATTGAGCCAAGCAACTGTGTGTGTATGTATATGCAGGGTTTCATGAAAAGGAGCACATACAGTTTTCACACATTTAATGAATCATAGTTCTGAGAAAAACACAGAGCAGTGAGGAGAAAACACAGTAAAAATGACCTTTGCTTGCAAAGCCGAGCGCAGTTGGAGTTTCTCTGTTCATTAAAATCATCCAGCTCTACATCTGCACAGATGGAGAGAGAGCCAGAGGAGGCCTGTACGTGAGGGAAAGGGGTGACAGCCCTGTCACAGTGCTAAAAGTGCCAGAGTTTGACCGCACTGTGAGTTTCTCATTAGATCTTGCCTTCCCACATGTACACAGAGCTGGCCGCTTACACCCTCTCTCTCTCTCTCTCTCTCTCTCTCTCTCTCTCTCTCTCTCTCTCTCTCGGTGGAGGGGCTATAAATATATCCCAGTGATGACTCATAACAGATATATCAATATCTCTAACTACACGCACACACGTTGGGTTTCCATGTTTTATGGGGACTTTCCATAGACGTAATGATTTTTATACGGTATATTCTGTCCCTTACCCCTAAACCTACCCATCACAGACAACTTTCTGCATTTTTTACTTTTCAAAAAACCACTTGGCATGATTTATAAGCTGTTTTCCTCTTGGGGACCAAAAAATGTCCCCACAAGGACAAGGATTTCGGATATTGTGTTGACTTTGCATATTTATCCTCTTCATTAGTGTTTGAAGAAACCCTTAACCAGGGGTGAACAAATATCCATCCATCCATCCTGTCAATCTAGTGTGTATGTATATGGATACATTTGTTTGTCTGTGTGTCAATCTAAGGTTTCCCTCATCTTCCGCTGATGATTATTTTGTTGATTGTTTTTCTTCTGATTTGTCATTCTTCATCTTTCACTGCTAGTGTCACAGATGGAGAAGAGCAAACACATCCTGACAGTCAGTCTGCTGTCTCTCACTTTCTCTCTCTCTCTCTCTCTCTCTCTCTCTCTCTCTCTCTCTCTCTCTCTCCTCTCTCTCTCTCTCTCTCTCTCTGACACTCTCTCTCTCTCTCTCTCTCTCTCACACACACACACACACACACACACACACACACACACACACACACACACACACACACACGCCCTCTCTCGTATAAACTGGCGATGTGGGGTACCACACACATATGGAGACTGTACAAACCCTCTCTCTTGTTTAAACTGGCGATGTGTAACTTTTAGTGTGGTACAACATCTGGAATTCAAAATCAAATTTAAATATGGAAATGAAAAGAACATTAAAGTTTTTCTCAGTCACTTTGGTACAAACCAGTAAGTTAATTTCTCTCTCTCTCTCTCTCTCTCTCTCTCATATATATATATATATACCCACGCACACACTATATATAAATGCGTGTTTGTTTGTGTGTTACATTATGTCTCTATAAAGTATGTTTACTGTACAATGTAAAATGCTAGTGGATTACTGTAATATAGTATTACAGTATTGTAAATAAGTGTCTGATTACGTAACTGTTCTGTCTACAAACGTTTGAATGATTGAGGACCATAAGGTCATAATTGAGAACGTGGTCCACAATAGTGGCTCTTATTTAATCAGAAACATGTCTGCAATCTTAGCCTCCTCTACCTCTTCCACTGTTTTTCCTCCGTACCCTTTCACACACACCCTTTCTCCTTCTTTCCGGCTGTTGACCCTGTTTGTTTCCTTCTATATATAGACCAGAGAACTGGTTGATCTAATGCTTTGAATTCCCTTTTATTAGTGAAATTGAAGATTCACCTGCACAATTCATCACTTCATGACCATTTGCAAAAGATCAATAGGAATGTATAGAAAATATACTTTATGCATTATGACAACTAGTTCAACTATTTTGCACTTAATGCAGTGAAACAATGCCTAGATGTTTTTTTAGGGGTAAGATTATTCAACAGAGAACCAGTCTAATAATAAATATACAGGTACCAATGTAATATATTTTGAGCAACATGACATTAGCGATTGATAATGGAGGAAACGGCAGACAAATACGTAATCAATTGCATGAATGTACCAACTACCAAAGCATTTGCTACTTGTTCAAAAGAATGAGAAATTACTGTTATGATGTGCACAAGATGATGTGGAGATTGAACACGTAGTTTGGAGAATTTCAGTTGTGATCTGAGAAATGTGAAAACTGTAAAAAAAAAAAAAAGATGTAAAATAAATGAGAAATAGAAAATAATATTATTCTGTTATTAAAATAAAAGGACAAACCCACTGAGACATTATCATATTCATTATACTGTAAATCAACTTGTCACTAAAAGGATGTTGATAATATAATTTTTAAATAACATTTAATTAAAAAGAAGTATGTTCATACATGTTCTCAGATTTTGGACCCCGTGGCCGTGAGAGAAGAACTGAGACACTGACAGTAATCCATACTATTGACTTGCTGTGTTGGATGTTTGCTGAGTTTTTATTAATGGGGTTTTATTGAACAGTAAATGATTTGTGGATACCGCAATATTCATTACGGCCTGATTGGAACAGAAGGTGCACGTCATAAATACAAAATAATACATGCTGTTAGAGAGGGCGAGGGAGAGAGGCTTCTAAGTATTAGTCATAAATTGAAACTGGGAGAATCACGATGTGTTTGGCAGTGATACATGTTTACCACAAACTCCCAGCGGATCCTCTGATAGAAATTCCTTCTCTTGCTTGTCTGCTGATTTGCAGCCAGTGATTCGAGTCAAAGAGCCTGAGATGTACCTAAATATATCCATGCAAGAGTTGAACCATGATTTTCATATTTTGCACTACAATAATTGAGTAATAATAATAATTATCTATCTATCTATCTGTCCATCCATCCATCGTTTTGTCTAAGATTTTTATGATAGCAGTATGAAATGTGAGATTTGACAACCCAATATCACAAAAAAATCGTTTTATGAAGTGCGATTAGTTACTAGTTATTTCGATTTTGTATGAATTTGTACGATGTGAACAAATTAAGCATGAAGGTCCTCACCCCTAAACCTGGGGCATAAGCAGATTGTACGAACTCATATGAATTATTAGCCACCAATTCATCAACCCATAAACAGTTACCATGAGATTGTATTGGGTTTAATGTAGCATGAGCGATGCGCTGTTGCTGATCCACAGCTGTGTGCAGACTCTTTCGATTTAATTAAAAGAACTATGCTTGATTTGATGTTTTCAACACCTCTTATATTTTGCCATTCACTGACTTTATTTTCTCTTGCACAAAGCTAGGCTGACTTGTAACCAAGTTTCTAAAAAATGTCTTTGTCTGCTTCCCATCTCCACCTCCTGATGATCTCATAAGACAGTCGCTGTCGGCTTGTGGCCTTGGTTTCCATGGACACCGACACTCGTCCTGAGGACTGACTTGTTTAGTTGACTCTAGTGTTGTATAGGCGCGCTTTGAAGCAGCAATCCGCCGAGCATTGAGTACCGCACGTCATATGAGGATTCAAGCCCCGGATGTTTAAAGAGTAATGATTAAATAGTCTGACGTCAAACGGGCAAGGTCATAGATACGTGCTTTAATTATGCGTACTTATTCAAAACTCTTGAGTTTGCACAATTCTGATTGACCATTGAGATTTGGTTTTAAAAAAGGAACTTTAATTTTAGTTGTATCGGGAAATATTTTTACATTCTTTAGAATTTGGACATGCATCAAAGTAAATCTAAATTGCCTTTTGCAAACCATTTTCCTGCTTTAATGGAACAGAATTTTGTATTGTGCTTAGGGAATCTGGATCTTGGAACGTGCGTCAATGAAGTAAATGGCGTGAATTTTTATTTAATGTTGACTTGCTTCGGAATATGGCATATCTTAAAGGAACACTCCACTGTTTTTTAAAATAGGGCTTATTCACATTCTTTCCTACATTTAGATAGGTGTGCAAATGCATTTTTGTCTCAGTGCATGCATTGTTTTAGTTTGACAGGGTCGGCGCTAGCTTAGCTTAGCACAATGAATGGAATCCTTTGTTGCCAGCGAGCATGTCCTGAGTAAAAGTGATAATTAAAAAAAAAAAAAACACGTAATTACTTCTTGTGGCCTGTGTATTCACAACGAGTACAAATACTACGAGTACGAAGCACTGCTACTTGGGATTTCATGTGTTGCGTGATATCTCTGCGCCCAAGTATCAGTGCTTCGCCTGTGCTTCCCCCTAATATAGTCCCAAGTCAATATCTGCCTAGGAAATCGCCTAGTGTTAATCTGCAGCGCTATTTGTACTCGTTGTGAATACACAGGCCACAAGAAGTAATTACGTGTTTTAAAAAAAAAAAAATATCACTTTTACTCAGGACATGCTAGCTGGCAACAAAGGATTCCATTCATTGTGCTAAGCTAAGCTAGCGCCGACCCTGTCAAACTAAAACAATGCATGCACTGAGACAAAAATGCATTTGCACACCTATCTAAATGTAGGAAAGAATGTGAATAAGCCCTATTTCAAAAAACGGTGGAGTGTTCCTTTAAGATATGCCATATTCCAAAGCAAGTCAACAAGTAAATACTGCATTTGTTTCATAAAATGTTTACAACAAGATTTTTTCAAAAGGTCATCAAGAACTAGTCTATTCTGAGCTATAATAAGGAACATTCAAGCATATTATTATCATTACTTTGACATTACTAGGCAAAAGGTACAGTAGATATGGATTTCAGAGTGATTCTCTCTAGGGTAAATTATCTGATGCTGACATCTACTGGTGAATCACAAGAGATCCACCAACATGTACTATTAAATGAAATGAAAATTAAATTACACATGCTCTTATAATACAAATGTAAAGACAAATCTATTTAAAATCATAAATGTGAACCATTCTGATGATAATTTCTTAAAACTAAAAACATTTTCAGAAAATAATGACACATGAATAATACTCAAAATATCCCCTCATAATTCACAAAACTTTATTCCGTATAACATAGTTTCAAGGCCAAATCACAAATAAATAATGGAGTTGTTTGCTATGACCTGGTTGTTGTAAGACACTAACCCACCCACACAGAGGAGAAAAGACCCCAAACCCGGTCAGTAACAAAGACTAAACATATTTAAAGGAGTTATTACATCTGCTAAATGCAATTGACCTAAAAGTTATATTTAGGGAACGGGCAACAGAAGGAGAGAGAATGAATCCACCAAATATCCTCTGAAATGCTCAATAGATCTAAACGTCATTCTGAATCAAGGACTTCAAGAACGTAAACTAGAATGCGGTTAAAGAGACATGTTGACTAGTCTAACAGGCTGAACTCTGTGATTCATTTGGGTTAGTTTTTGCCAAGGACATGACTGACAGGTGAATGCACCAATCAGATTACGGTTTCCCTCAGAAATAAGGAGGATCTCCCTCTGGACTAACAGCTGATTGGCAGCTGCTTGTGGCGGGAACCAATGATATTGCAGGTTGTAAATGAAGCACAATCAAGGTGAGCAGAATAGCAGCTCTAAGAGGGGATGAGTCACTCCCTGAATTCGAAGAGAAAAATAAATTAATCAAAAGTATAAATTCCTATAAACCACTTTTAATTTCCACTGTGTAAAAAAAGGCAATCCTCCATCGAGCTTAGGAAAGGCAGATTTGTTTAGCTTAGGAACACCATTTGCTTTCAGTTCCTTTTAGGACAAACAAAAATAACAACAATAATAAAGTACGTTCAGTAAAGAGCATCATGTTGTGATGGTAAAGATGGAGTGTTTCTACAACAAAAGATCAACCAAAGTGGTGCCTAAAGGAATCCAGAAATATATATATATAAAAAAAAAAAAAGGTTAAACTATTTGTCTTGAAAATGTTGTGCTAAAAAAAAAAAAAAAAAAAATCAACAAATATAGTACATTTTCACATAAATAATGATTAAATGTACAGATTTAGAAACATTTGCAAATGCCACATTTGTCAGTGTCCGAGATATTCGAAGCTCGTTTGGTTTACATCTGAATCATGCAAAGTCAAATGCGAATCATAATGCATCAGTTGTCAATTCATGTTAGAGATCTGCACAGTCCCAATCAGAATAAATGCGTCTCTTCCGTTACATCAAAGAGGCTGGAGACATTCATGCTCTTGGGGCTGGACTGTGCGTATCATTTGATGCATCTCCGAATACATAACTCTATTGCACATTCAAATTCACACATTTTTGAAGTCACTAATCATTTCATACAATGACAATATCACAATATATTAAAAAATGGCCATTTAGGAAAACAAAAAGGGTACCCAAACTACTCCACTTCAACACTTGGCTCCCTTGCAAAACATCCATGCGACACAATGGCTGACATCATACTGTACATGACATTTTAAAAAGGAATAAAGGCTTTACAAATTCAAACAAAAAAACAATGAGTTCAAAGAATATATGCTGGAAGTATGGAGTCATACATTTTGTGTGATCTTTAGGCAAACCCTGTTGACATGACTAAAGGAACATGGGAGAGCAGAGCGGTACAAGGAGTGAATTTTTCAGATGAAGAGCAGATATTAAATGTAAAGCATACACATGAAATTTAGATGATGTATGGGAGTGAAATTGGATTAATGCTCAAGTTTCCCTGACCAAAAAAAAAAAAAAAAACTCAGTATAGCTTTCTAAATTAGAGCACATCTCTGGCTTAAGACTGCTCTCTCCATAACAGCTTTTTGGAGCATTTAAACTGCTTTGGTTTTGCATCTCGCATTAGAACAGCTATCCGGTTTAATACTGGTCTCTCCTGGTCAGGATTGATAGGAGTTTCTGCAACTCTTACTAGGTACACAGTCCTTAATGTGCGCCACCACTTGAACTACATTAATAATTTCACGCAGAGCAACCGTAACAGCCTTTTGATACAGATAAACAACAGAAGCCGAGGTTCAAACTAACAAAATGTCAAGTACACATTCCAAAATTCCAAAAAGTAACATTGTAACAGATACATTTAGAGAAACATTCCATACACATCCAAATCTTGCACGGCTCACAAAGCTGTTTCAGACCAAAACATCAGTCCTTGGGAAAAAAAAAAAAAACTAAGCGAACAAAGAAATAAGCAACAAAAATTGTAAAACGCTTCCCTGCATAGACTCGAGATGACAATTCAGTGTGACCGCTTTGCAGTAGGGTGGAATCATCAAGCGCTTCCTACAGAATAATGAGGGCGGGGTGTCTACCAAAGACAGCCAATGAGAGAAAAGGAAGAGAGAAGTGGGTGGGGTCCAAAGTCTCACAGTCTGTAGGTTGTGTTGTGTCTTTTCCAGGAGTCACTCTCGTGAATCATCTGAGAAAAGTGCGCTATTTAGTACCTGCTTCGGCAGGTGACGTTTGCTTTCGCTCCGTTCCCTCTCATAACCATAAGGAAAATTCAAGTGTCACTGTTTTGATCGCAGAACATCACAGGAAGCAGGAAGGCAGAGGATTGTGGGTTGGTTTTTGTCGTATATAGGCATTGTGGTATGGTGTGTCCTAAACCCCTTCCCCCCACATCACACCACCGGCTGACCCCTGGTTTCATTCACTTGCCGCCGTACATCCTCTCGATATCGTCCTGATAGTGCGTTTTTAGTTCCTTGCGTTTGAGTTTGAAGGCGTCGGTAACCAGGCCCGTCTCGGGCGTCCAGGGTTCGGGGCTCAGACGGATTTTCTTTGGGATCTCAAAGCGCTCCAGCTTACCTGAGATTTAGAACAAAGATTATATTTAAAATTGACCACCTTATGGTGATGAGAACTGTAGCTTACGACAAGCAACTAAAACAAAAATGTAAAACATAAGAGGGTGACATTAAGTGAATTGTTTTTACTGGAACTGGGCCAGTGAAATCACATTCATTTACTTATTATATCAATGTTCAAAACAGTTGTGCTGCTTATTTTTGAGAAAACAGTGCTTTTTTTTCAGGATTCTTTGATGAATAGAAAATTCAAATGAACAGCATTTATTGGAAATAGATGTTTTGTGGCATTATAAATGTCTTTACTGTCACTTTAGATTGCATCCTTGCTGAATAAAAGTATTAATTTCTTTCAAACAAAATCTCTATATTCTATTTACACAATTGTTATTTTGCCCTGTTGTTGACAGACCTGTTATAGCCGCTTCTGTGATGATACGTAGAACCTCTTTCTCCATCTCTGCATGGTTGCAGATCTCTTCCCATGATCCTCTGACGCCCCTCTGCGCAGCAAGGGTGGTTAAATGCTTCTGATTGGGCACCACAAACCCAATCACATAAGACTCGTCGCTGTGTAGAAAGGGAAATATTTATACATCTCATTTATGAAGCATGTGTGAGTGCTGAATTGTCACAGTATGTATGGGCACATTTGCACTCACCTGTTGGCATAAGCACAGATGTTGTCGATGAATGAGCAGTTTTTGAGCACAGCCTCCACTTTGCCCAAAGACACATATTCACCAGCTTGCAACTTCACCAGGTCCTTCTTACGATCTACACACACAGGCCAACACCATTTAAAAAGACATACATAAAACTACTATGAAACACTTAAATAGTGCTGAGATTTTATTGCCATGTTTCACAGACAAGGCTTAAGCTAGTCCCAGACTAAAATGCATGTTTGAGCTTGTTTAACTCAAAGCAACTTGCACTGAGATATCATCAAATATGACATTGTTTTGTCTCAAAATGCACACCAGTAATGTATTTTTCTAAGGCACGTTTATAAAAGCTACTTAAGGCCGTTTTAAGAACCTTTTGTTTGTTTGCTTTTTTCCGAACTCATTTGATTTTGAATTCATCTTTTTACAATGTTACATTTTCTTCTTGGTTCGGTTTGCTTTCACAAGGCAACATTTCAAAACATACCAAATGTGTTTATGCAAGTCATATGCGATATGCGTAAAGCTGTCCGCTTATTGGTCAGAGTTTTCCTTGCGTCATCCATCAATATGGATTGACAAGTTTGCACAAGCTTATTGTGGCTTTATCTGTAGCTGTCCTGATATGCCACTTACGAATGTAGCCGTCATTCCCTCTAACTGATTATATACACTGAACAAAATTATAAACGCAACACTTTTGTATTTGCCCGCATTTTTCATGAGCTGACTTTTTCTATGTACACAAAAGGTCTATTTCTCTCAAATATTGTTCACAAATCTGTCTAAATCTGTGTTAGTGAGCACTTCTCCTTTGCCGAGATAATCCATCCACCTTACAGGTGTGGCATATCAAGATGCAGATTAGACAGCATGATTATTGCACAGGTGTGCCTTAGGCTGGCCACTCTAAGGCCCTGTTTAAACGAGAATGATTCCGGGTGAAAACGTAAAAAATATTTTATCGGATGTGCCTTTCATTTACACGGCGACGGCGTTTTAGTGGCTTAAAAACGCAAAAAAGTGAAACCACCTTCCAGAGTGGAAATCTTAAAAACGCTCTACCGTCACGTTCCCGTCTAAATGGTAAAAACGCAAATCTGCTCACGGTGGCCTCTCGTCACGTACGCGTTTACGTCACAGGCATGTGCCAGTACAGGAAAATAACAACCAAGATGTCAGATTATTTCCATGCGTCGGACCTTCAAGTTGCCCTAGCAGCTATGATAAACGTAAGAGTCTTTTCAGCAGTTGTACAAAATATTCTCAGATATTGGTGTTTTTGTGTGGCAGTGCTTCACATTGCCACCTAGCCGCCTGGAGTGCATACTACATCGAATTTCACACACTTTTGCGTCACCATATACACGCAGATTTTCCAACCATAACGCTTGTCTAAACGCAGAATAAAAAGTGAAAACGCAACACCACTTTTGCGTTTTCTCTTCAGATCGTTTCCGTGTAAAGATAGCCTAAAATGTGCAGTTTATCACACAGCCCAATGCCACAAATGTCGCAAGTTTTGAGGGATTGTGCAATTGGCATGCTGACTGCAGGAATGTCCACCATAGCGGTTGCTTGTGAATTGAATGTTCATTTCTCTACCATAGGCCGTCTCCAAAGGCGTTTCAGAAAATGTGGCTTTTTTTTGGCAAGATTTTTTTTTTTTTTCAAGGAAACAAACGCTTAAATATGTCATTTTGGTGATCAAAAATTTGTTTTAAGGGATAAAAGATGAAGAGATGCTCTTTGGTTTTCAACTGTGATAACTAATGGGCTCACTTACAGAATCAGACACTGCTTCTTTTTATAGAACACTTTTCCGGTTATGAATTATGATACTGCTTGGTTCGTCGGTCCGTTCAATGGGTCGGATTGCTTCCTTCCCTTAACCGAACCGCCCCAGAGCTCGTTTTCAATCAGGCTGAGACCCCTTGTTCAGGCGATCTCGGAGCGACTGTTTTGGTGCAGATCCGAGCGTGATTGCAGTGTTTATATATGCCTAAACAAACCGAACTAAGAGAGAAAATGCACCAGATTCCAACACAAAAGCTCCAAATGTGCCAGATGTGGAAATGTCCTAACGGAACTAGGCATGTGCCAATATCAAATTTTCATGCTGCGATTAATTGATTGAGCTTTTATCACGGTATACGGTATTATCACGGTATTTTATTTACATAAGAGAAACAGATGGATTGGGGGGGATCTAAAAAAACAACTTGTATCACAATCGGTATAATTGTGATTGTCAAAACATTTGGTAACTATTGGACTGGTAGGCTACTGTTTGTATTATTGCTTAACACAATTTTCACGATTTCAGTTCAATTCTTGATTTGATTTCAATCTTGATTCAATCTTAACTCATTTGGATAAATATTAGGTAGGCTACAGTAGATAGCCTACATGTAAATTTTTCTCAAGAAAAAATATATCTCACATAATTCTGTAAACATACAGAAAGCCCTATCAACTGGTATTATTAAAGGTTAAAATTAACAAATTAAATATAATGTGGTTTTCATTGTAATAACAATTATGTAGCCTAATGACATAAATAAATATTTAATAAATATGTAATATAGTGCACATATTTAGCGAAAAATTCTCCTCTCTATTTTTTTCTAGTCAACTTACGTGCTGGTAATTAAATGGCTTTCCTGAGGTAAATGTAACGTTCTGTGACATAAATGTTCTCCTGCAGTTTTTTTGACCTCTTTCCGTGATCTATTATGTATGAGGCATATATACCTTTCGGGAAGTTGTACTAGCCTATATCTTTAAATAAAAAGTAACAGATGATCGGTTCACTTGAACTGGTGCTATACAGTGATCTGTCACGTCACATTTACAAGCGCCAAAACTGTATTTATTGTCTGCATTTCGTAATAAAATGGACAGAACCTGAGAGCTGAGAATTTGTTTCATATAAAAAGTAACCTGCTCTCTCTAGTCTGTCGGTGTCAGTGTCCTCTTTGCTCCGCGATTTTTCTCTGCGTGAGAAAATGGACGTGTGGCGTGAGAGCATGTGAAAAGTGTTGATTGCGTGAGTCTCAAGCTGAATGCTATGAAGTTCTCAATTTCACATCTACGTGTTCTCGAGTTTAGCTACTCTTTTACCTTCATAGTTGGCAGCCCTGCTTTTAGAAAGGAGATAAATCGTTGGCAGCGTTCATCTTTCCGCCATGCTTCTTCTCCATGCGAGGATTGTTTACATTAGACTAGAGCGCGCACTGCGCCGCATGAAAACAGTGCTTATGTGGGGATTGTTTACATCAGAGTGCACACGTGTTTTGCGCAGCATATACACAGTGGGGTTTTTTTTTTAACGGTTGATGAAAAATAAGCTAATGCGCATTCTAAAAATCTAAATTCGGATCTATTATTTTTCACGGTATTTTGAAGTACCCGCGATAACAATATCGTGCATATTCATTACCGCGATTTATCGCATTACCGAATACCGGCACATGTCTAAACTGAACTAAGGCCTACTCCTGGCCTGATCTAACCGGGACTATGTCTTGAAAGAAGGTTTGTGTGTATGTGTGTCTCTCCACACCGATAATCTTGAGACAGCCATCAGGGTGAAACTCTCCGATGTCTCCAGTGCAGAACCAACGCTGGCCGTTCGCATCCACAAAGAAGTCCTCTCGGTTCTTCTGCTCGTTTTTATAGTAACCCATTGTGACGTTGGGACCACCCATCACAATCTCTCCTCTTGGGTTTGGTTTATCGGTGCTGAAATAACCACCTATGGACAGAAAGAAAAAGACATAAAAATGGGCAACATTTTATACGATTTCAAATCTCATTATCTTAATATTTAAAAAGCAGAACTGGCCTTCCTCCCAGTCCTTCAGCATGATCTCGGAGCACACCAGAGGAGCTCCAACACGTCCAGTGCTGTAATCAGAAACTAAACAAACACACACAGAATGAACACACTTTTACATCTTGTTTTTATATAAGCTATAATTTCCCCTCTCTTTACTATTAATACTACCATTAAAGGTTCCTGTAATCTAACAAATAGTTCCATTAAACCAACGGATTAACCCAGGTTTTTATTCAAGACCCCATCCCATTGATTTAAATGTATTAATCCCAAGGTTCCCATACTTTTTGACCCATGAATTCTTATGACCTTTTTCTTAGTCGTTTGTGATTGCTGGATAATGATTTTTAATTCTAAAGAGACTGCAGTCAGAGAGCAATTATTTCTAGCCAAGTAAATATTTCAGAGCTGAACATAACAGAAAAATTAAGGAATAAAATGAAGGGAATAAGGTAAATATGTGCTCTAAATTTAAATGTTTTAAGCATTAACTTTTTTTTTAAACTTTTTTTTTTACATTTTTCAATACTTAATTTTACATTTACATCTCAAGTAAATGTATCAGAAATATTTAGATAATTGTATTGGAAAACAGGAAAAAACTAAAATATATATTATATACATTTTATAAAATAAAAATATATATTTTTTGTTAACCTTAATTTGTGTCAGGGAAAGACCTTTTCAAGACCTGCAGAAACCCTAGAAAATAAATAAATAAATTACTAAATAATTTTCAAAGCCTTTATCATGACTTCTCCCAATATTTCTAGGTTTTCCATGAGCGTGGGAATCCTGTAACTTCACAAGAACCGTGCAGGTTCGCAAATATCTTCTTAAAAAAGTTAAGTAGTTAAATTTAAAGACACTTTTTAAATACATAAGAAATGTTTTTACGAGCACTTCTTGAAGTTCTCATTTTTTTGAGCTGCCTGTATATTACAGTAGCATGCACGCTATTTTCGTCGCAACTGGCTTCAGCACTCAGCCAGCGTAGCATTTTTTTAATGCACCGTTTATTTTAAATAGTTATTTTACGACATGATTAGGAGTAAATGATGATATAATTTTCATTTTTGGATGAAGTAAGAGGTTATTTACAATGATATTTAAGAACATTCATTTCAGGAATTTGAATTCTTCTTAAGCTTTGCCTTTGGAACAATCTTAAGACAAGACAAATAAAAAGAACATTCGGTCACACTTTATTTTAAGGTGTCATTGTTACAGTGTAATTATATATTTAAGTACTGAGTAATAATATTTAACTACATGTACTTACTATAGGGGTAGGGTTAGGGTTTGGTTGAGGGTTAGTTGCATGTAATTATGCATAATTTACTGGTATTACTACGGTAAGTCCATGTAAAATAAAGTGTTACCGAACATTCTTAAGAAATATTTTTAGGAATACAAAATATTCTTAGTCACCATGAAAACAAAATTGACAATTCTTGTTTGCGATGAATTATTGCAGTATTTATAATAAATGATCCAACGATCCAATCAATTCCCGAAGGACAAAATCAAGTCCCGCCCTACATTTTTCTTGTTCAAGAAGCCGTTTCTCTCAGATATACGTCACAATAAGGATAAAAAGACTCTCTCAACTTCTGTTTGATGCCGACTTTAAGCAACATCAGTTAAGAATCTTTTGTGAATCGTGAATTTTAATACTTGAACCTACACCGTTGATTTGAAGTACTGACACACCTTTTAATTCTAGAGCTCAAACTACGTTCGCCTTCCTTCCTGCGCTTAGTCCCAATACTCCTGTCCGGAGTCCTAGCTTCACTTCTAAGTGAATCCCATGCTTACACTCGCTGATGGTCCCGGCTCCGCAGGTCTCGGTGAGACCATAGCCTTGTCCCACAGGACAGCAGAAACAGATGTTCATGAAACGCTGAGTAGCTGCGGATAAAGGAGCTCCGCCAGACAACAGCACACGCGTTTTACCGCCCAGCAACGAGCGAACCTTCTTAAACACAAGCCTGCAGAACACAAAAACAAGATGACATTAGAAAAACATTCCTGCATCTAAACAAACCCAGCGAGTTTTGGAAGAAGTCACGTTAATATTATTGTATTATACCTGTCACAGAGAGGCGTGCTGTATCCTTTAGAGATCTGCTCCATCTTGTAGTTGTACGCCAGAACAAAGAGAGTTTTCTGCACACTGCTCATCTCATCAACTTTAGTCATCACATTCTTATAGATCCGGTCCATAATCTCCTACACAGACACAATGAGAGAGAAACACACAGCTATTAAGACTAGAGCTGGGTATTGATTGACACAAATTTCGATTTGATTTACAAGTTTGTGATTCGATAAATATCCGATCTCAATTCAATGCGATTTGCTATCGATTCATTTGTACATGTCAGGTTTTTTTTCTCATGGAAAAACAAGAAGTCATAACTAAAGCTGTATCAACTGAAAACAGCACAGACTAAGAGATTGATTCCTGGGATTCAAAGTCCCCCTGTGGTGAAAATCAAGTTTTTCCCATTGTTTATATGTCTATGTGGTGTTTTTAATAAGCTTTAAGACAAACCATGTGTAAATTCATAAGTCAACACCATTGCTGAGTATTTTCTCCTTAAAACTGCAGAGAACCAAAGACAGTCTCAAAAACGTGGTTTGAAATCACTGGTGTTTCTGACGTCACAAACTACCTTGTAACCAATTACGTCAACGTGTGTTCATCAACGAGTGGATCTCTGAGCTGGTGCGAGTGAGTGGAGGCGGGGCTGATTTGGATATTCATAGAACCGCATATACTAAATTAGCTATTTTAAGTTATGAATACATTTTTATCAATGAAAAAACATTAAAATGTCATTTTGTTTATCAGAGATGAGTTTTAAGGGATAGAGTTATTACTACAGGGGACTTTAAAGGTGCATAACGCAGGTCTCTGAGTTTTTGCAGAACTACACCCCCTCTGGCGACAAGCGAAACTGCAACCAGAGGTGTGCACGCTCATGGAGCACACGCACACGCACGCTTGCACGAGCACGAGCTGTTCATAACCAAAGGAGCATCAGCCGCACAAATCTTTTGTTCACAGTCATAATGTCTTCAGAGGTTATAAAGTTATAAATCTGCAAGTCATTTTACATATATGAAAGGAAAGGCATTTGAGTAAATTACACACTTATGTGTGAGGGGAAAACGGGGGTAGAAGAAAACAGTTTTTGTTTCCATCTATCTCCATGTTGAACTGTTTTATGCGTTTACTGTATCCACTTATGATTGTATTATTATGGAAACACATTCATGAACAATATAAGTTATTACTTTGTAAAAGCTTAAAATAATAATCATACCATACACAGTTGGTCAACAAAGTACACTCAAATGTCTCAAGGTAATAAACAATCTGGCACTATATCCGCTTTCATAAGTAGTTATAGGAACTTAGTTATAGGAACTGTCCACTTCTAAACAGTTCTAAGAACTACTCTCCCCCAAACTCGGTTTTGCGGTCGCACTGGCCAGTGGCCAGAACCAAGGAGTAAGGGAGTGACGCGAGCACGGCGGCGCCACATACAACAACAACAAACCAGCATGGAGGAGGCTATCGCAATGTTCCCGTTCTGCCTACCGGGACCTTAATAACGGAGTACGAACGGCGGCGTTTAAAGACTATGGTGGAAAGTCTAAAGTAATATGATGGAAGAAGATAGAAGAGCAAGAGCGCAGGCAAAGGACGTTAGCAAAGAACACAAGGCTACCGGTAGGCATACACAAAAACATAGTTAGCATCTTTTATGGGACATGTTTTATGTTTCATGCTGTACTATTCTTCCGAAGACAATTCCTAGTTTATGAACCTGTTCACTGACAATGGTAACGTTAGTCAAATCAATTCTGATTGTACATTTATCTAGCTTAGGCTAAAGCATTAACGTTACACATTTTACGCATCGTCATTTGTTGTCATAGATTTGCCGCATCAGACATTAGAGACTGGGGTATATCTTACCGTTTTATCAAGAAAACAGCCAACTGAGGGTCCAGTTTGAGTCCTAGAGCAGACCGGAGATCTATACATTTGTTGAAAGCCTTCCCGATGCTGACTCTCGTCTCGTCTTATTCCGACGCCTGACTCCAATTTGGCCATTTTGGTCAATAACTAGACAAAAGTTTTCTTTTCTTTGTCTTACGTGGAGTTTGCGTTGGGGTTTGGAATGAACTACAAGCCGGTCTCTTTGAAACCATCTTCTACTTTTGTGGAAAGTTGACTAAAGTTTTGTCGCTCGAGTTGTCTTCGCTGATACGGAGAATGGCGGCTAACAATAACAAACCTCCGAGACATCGCCTGGTGAGCGTGAACGCGCATGACGTCACGCCCAGTCTCAGATTCGAGCCCGAATCCCTCTTATTTATTTTACTGTACAGGACTATAGAGGCAATCTCAGTGATCAGAGAAGGGCTCATTCAGCCCATCAGGCAATTGTTTACGCATGTATGGGTTAAAAAACTGGTATTTTTAACATGAAATGTTGCGCAATGCACCTTTAAGAATCGATATAGGTTCATCAAAATAAGAATCGATTTAAATCGAGAAATCAATATTTTCAACCCAGCCCTAATTATGACCACTGTGTGCGTTTATGTGAATGTGAGTTCTTACAGGTACAGCTGCCATCAGTGTTGGTCTGAGCATACTGGTGTCTCCTTTACTGCCCTTTTTAATTTTCGATGACTGTGAGAGAAGGGACAAAACAAGAGAAGATATTGCACATTAGATGCTACTATAGCAATTTTAGTTTTTCTTTGCATTATTGTCATTGTTTGCAGTTATAATGCAAATGCTTTGGCAATCAAAAGTATTCTTCTGAGATTGTAAAAGAGCTTGACATGGTGATGATGTCACAATAGCGTGACTAAAGTGTATGTGTGTGTGTTTGTACCTGGTCAGCAAGAGTCTGAGGTGACGAATATCCAATCCGGCAGCCATGTGACACGCATACTAGTTCAGCGCTGAGCTCCAGGACATGAGCCAGTGGCAGGTAGCCAATATAGGTGTCATTCTCACTGTCACAATAAGAAAGAAACATTGTTAACAGAAAATCATATGCCATTACACAAACAGAAAACATGAAAATGGCTAGAATAGTTTTAAAGGTTCGTTTTATACAGCTTTAAAAGTGCCTCAATACTGCACCACCTTCAAACTGTGAACATTTCCACATCCTGCACTGATGTACAGTTATTGCATCTATTTTTTATTATTCTTGTTTATATTTATATATATATATATATATATATATATATATATATATATATATATATATATATATATATATATATATATATATATATATATATATATACTCATTCATCAATTAGTTTGTTTTTATTTATGCTTCTTTCACTTTCCCATCTTACCGTACCGATGTCTATCTTATTATTAATATTATTTTTTTCCCATGTTCTTTATTTTTTTTAAGCACTAGTACAGCAAGACAAATAACTTGTACATGTAAAAGCCACTGTACTTGTGATTCTGATTCTAAATGCAAAAACGTATTTCACAAAATATTCACACAATGTCAAGTGTCACATTTTGGAACAATAAACAAAGTCACATTATCAAGAATTACATAAACTGTTCAGTAATACATTCAATTATGAATACATAATTGAGATTGTATACATTTAAATATACAATATTGTTCAAAAGTTTGGGATCGGTAAGATTAGTTAATGTTTTTGGAAGAAGCCTCTTGTGCTCATCAAGGCAGCATTTATTTGATAAAAAAAAAGTATATAAATAAAAAATATTTAAATTTTATTTTTAACATATATTAAAATGTAATTTATTCTTGTGGTGACAAAGCTGAATTTTTAGCATCATTACTCCAGTCTTCAGAGTCACATGATCCACATGATTTTATTAGGATTACGTTGAAAACATTTGTGCTGCTTAATTTTTTGGGGGTTCTTTGAAGAATAGAAAGTGAAAAAAAACAGCATTTATTTGAAACAGAAATATTTTGTAACATTATAAATGTAATTACTGTCACTTTTGATAAATTTAATGTGTCCTTGCTGAATAAAAGTATTAATTTATTTCACAAATATTTTTTTTACTGACCCCAAACTATAGTGAACGGTAGTGTACATTAACCATAAAGTCAAGATCATGGGTAAATTAACTTTATAAAACAGATGCTCTATAACGCAGTGCTAGTACCGCCAACATCATGGATTTGCTTCCCAGGTAACCATTTTTGAACATCGGTGTCTTTAATCATATCGCTGTGATCAGCATTTTTCTTTAACACCTTAATTAATGAGACATTAAAATGCTAATTTATTATACAGACATAAAATGAAGCACCTCCAATGAATAAAGAAATGGAGATTAGCTTTTTAACAGCTACAAATCAACGGACAGACAGAATCACGCTAGATAGAGGCGTCAAGGACAGACATACTTCAGGTTAGGAATGCGTTCAGCCATGCCGGTGATGCCAGCGATGATGTTGCTATGGGAGATCATGACTCCTTTAGGAATGCCAGTAGAGCCGCTGGTGTACATGATCACTGCGATATCAGACGGGACAGGCTGCCTGCGGGACACCATTACTGCACACAGAGAAAGACACATTCACATTCCTTCATTAGTGGCAGCCATGTTGTAGACATTTAAGACAGAAGAGCTCTAAAATAACTACTTTGAAGGAGAATAAAAACTTTTTTAAATGGGAACCTGGTGGCCAGGCCACTTTGCTGCCAAGATTTCTTGCACAGCATCAGAATCTCTCATTTCAAAACAGATGTCATAAATCTGCCCAAGGTAATGTCAATTAAACCACGGGCACCAGGAAATGTGCTCTAGTTTAATCAACAAAAAGCTGTTAAACCCTTCACCTCTGTCGAGTTACTTAAGCCCTTTTTTGTTTAAAACCACAATTTGTATGTATTTTGTATATACATTGAAATGAATGGAAATTAATATAATATATTTCACATAATATGAAAATATAATTTTTTATTTATATATAAATAAATATAGCCTGACCAAGGCTGCATTTATCTGATCAAAAATACAGTAGAAACAGTAATATTTTGAGTATACTTACAATGTAAAATAACTGTTTTCCATTTTATATATTTTATGAGTTTTCAGCATCATTACTCCAGTCTTCAGTGTCACATGATCCTTCAGAAATCATTCTAATATGCTGATTTGCTGCTCAAGAAACATTTCATGTGTGTGTGTGTGTGTTTGTGAATGGTAATGTGAAATAAAGTATTCAATTTATTAAAATAAAAACAATATATATATTAAATATGAAGCATTTAAAATATTATCGCATTATCGTATTCCACTTTTTTTTTTTTGAGAGGCAGAACAACTGATGTTCATCGGCATCAGCGGCCATAACTGGCACCTGTTAAGACTAGCTAGACAAGCTCTCATAAAAAACAAGTCTAATACTCCAGTGAAATGTCTAAACCTTTTATCTCAGTCTTTCTGAACAGAGAAACCCTGCTCTAATAAAGATAACATCTCCCTCTCTTATCTCCAGAGGGCTTTTCTAAACAGTTGCTCTTATCTGACACAAAGGCTGAGTGTGTGGGCTCTCAACACCGGTTCGCATGCCCTCAAGTCTTCTTTTCATCTGACAGGAAGATCCTGCTGTCTTTCTTCCCTGAGCAAAATCTATGTTTACAGCTCTTTTGGTCCTTAGTCTGTTTATTGTGTCAGTACAGTTCAAAACATAACAAAAGGAGGTGTTTCTATCATCAGCGAGCAAGAGCTACTGTGAATTTCTCTCATGCTTACTCTGTATTAGGAATCCCTTGGCTATAGACGGTTTCATCGGACGCACGCGCGTAGCCAGAGTTACGAGCTGGCCCGAAGTTAACTTCCGGTCTGTGTTTGTAATGTGGCGCCGACTACAAACGCAGTTAAACTTCATCGCAATGATCCAGGCGGAGTGAAAGCATCTCACCCGCCTCGATTTCCCATAAACGACACAGGTATTTCCATCCGTGTGTGTTAGATTTTTTTTTTTTACTTTTCCAGGTCTGTAGAAAAAAATGTTTGCCTAAATATTTTGTTGAACCGGTCTAGTAGTGTGTCACATTTAAGTTTGGCCAAGTAACGTCTGTTTTCTTCTATTAGTCCCAAATAATACTGACTAGACATACTTGCTAACTAATGTAATTTGCGTGTTTCTGCAGATGAACTCTGTTGTTATTGAATCTACCAGAAGTTAAGTTTGGACCACAAACGTTTGTTTATGTTGTTGCCGTCTATATTTAGACTTTTTAGTATACTACCCATATGTGGCATGCAAATATAACAATATGGAGTACGCATATAAACTCGTGTTCGACTGACATGGATTTTGTGTTATATATCTGATATCTTGAGCAGGGTGGCCGATATAAAGCCGCTATAGGTCTATATAATATTAATGATGGTAAATAACACCTGTATAATTTCAAACAACATAGTATATGAGAGTTTAGGCACTTACCATTTTCAGTTTTGCCCCCCAGTTCTTGCACCGCACCCATGTTGTGGACCATGATGCCTCTGGGGAGATCAGGCCAACTGGTGGTCTTTATATCAACCAATATAATGTGCTTTAGTCTGGGGACTTCCATTAATATGGCCTGAGAGAGAAAGAGAGAGCGCAATAATTGACCGCAGCTTTGACACTTCATGAGCCCACTGGTGTGACGTCGGTCTCCCGCTCACCTTGAGGCGGCTCTGCAGCAGGTCTTTGCTTGTGATGATGTGTGTGACCTCAGTCTCATTTAGACCATGAGCTATAGCTGCTCCTCCCAATGTGGAGTACAGGGTCACCACTGACACGGAGAGAAAGAACATCATTAAGATAATGAGTAACTGTGCTTTAAGTATATAAATAGTGAGAGATTATTCATAATCATTGATGTATTATTTCATTATAATTAAATATAATTATTAATGTTGTTATCATTAAAACATTTTTATTTTATTCAATTTGTATTTTTTTTTACAATTGCAATAAAATTGCATTGCATGTAAATAAAAATAATAGTAGTAATAATAATAAAATAAATAATAAAGTACTAAAAGCATTTCAACTCGACAATTTTTATATTTGGCACATGGCGAATGTTCATTTCGGACTATAATGTCTGTACAAAAAATCTGATTTTTTTTTAAATTCATTTATATAGTTTTAAATCAATTTATATTGTAAATTGATGTTTACCATAGGCTTTATTTTACTCATAAATTTTTTTTTTTATAAAAACCCCTTAGGAAAATCTCAAAGGAATCAGTGTTAAATTAGTCTTCTGGGTTTTGACGTCATCCCTGCACCACTTTATTGAGCTTTTCTATTTCTGCAATGTTTTGAAGGAAACTCAAAACATCCAAGGGACAAGAGTTGTGGGTAATATTAATCTTTAAAAAAAAGCATGCACAGATGGACATTTTGAGAATCCATCCAGACACCTTTGGCATACTATCTTCAACATCATAGTGCATCTAAACTTTGCGATGCACTAATTCACATCTTGCACACTTTTAGCATGTATAGTATGGTTTAGCATGTGAATTGTAATGAAACGGTTCTGTTTTCAGTGTGATGTCTTGCATCTAGTACCACAGCAGTGCTGCTATTTTTGACCTGATATTTTGTACTAGTCAGCACAATACAGCCGTTATTGGAGACTGTGTGTGCGTGATTTGAATACTCACAGGGGAAGTTGTACATGAAGCATGCCTGAGCTGCTACAATCCATTCAGCACGAGTCTCGCAGAAAATGGCGATGTTACAAAGAGGCTTCTGACCCAGAGCGGCCAGCCCGCTACCAAACCTCTGAGACAGATGGAACGTTTCTTCATACGACAACCAGTTATAATCACCCAAAATCACCTAGAGAGAAGCAGAGAGGAGTCAGAGTTGCAGTGTATTGAAATTCTCAGAGGCTTTCACAGCAGCATGAGACTTCTTTTCAATTTCATGTAAACAGTTCTGGACAACAACAGACCAGAGATCAACTCTGTTTACAGAGAGAGACGGCCACTGAACCTCTTTCTGTGGAGGGAGGAGGGGAGGGAGGGGAGAGAGGAGAGAGAGAGAGAGGAGAGAGAGAGAGGGAGAGAGAAGAGAGAGAGAGAGAGAGAGAGAGAGAGAGAGGAGGAGAGAGAGAGAGAGAGAGAGAGAGAGAGAGAGAGAGAGAGAGAGAGAGGGAGAGAGAGAGAGAGAGAGAGAGAGAGAGAGAGAGAGAGATCTCTCGGGATCTGTCCACTTAAACTTAGACACACTATATCTACTTGAATATTGTGTAAGTATATGTTTAGAAGAGTGTTTAAAGCATTTCTTATGGAAAGGGCTATGTTCACACTGACAGCCTAAATCTGATTTAAGTCACACACTATCTTTCAAAAGTTTGGGGTCTGTATAATTTTATTCTTTATAATTTATAATAGTCCTTTTATATATATATTTTTTAATTTGATGGATTCCACAAACATTAAGCAGCACAACTTTTCAACATTGATAATAATAAACTGTAGTCATATTTATGTTTTGACAGGAATGAAAACGAGACGGTAAGGGATAGAATTTGTGTCTTTAATGGTTTTTACTGTTGTTTAACAAAATACTGATTGTTTAGCTGATGAAACATCTTTCCAAAAAAAATTCAGTAGACTAAAACTCCATAATGCATTTAGTGGTCTAGATATTTTTGAAAAAAACCAAAATGTATTTTCTCTTATGCTTATACAACTGAAACGTTCGCCCGGTGGTGGAAAAGCGGCTAAAGTTCCACATCCATTGAGAGTGTGTGGTCGTACAGTATGAGTCAACATGAGTGTGTGTGTGTCTTACCTTCTTAAAGATCTTGCCGTTAGGCTGCATCTCATCCTCCTCGCTCAGCAGCTCTCTTGTGCCGAGGCAGTCTCTTTCAGGAAAGTGTACTACTGCATATTCAAACACTTTATCCAAAGTATCACACCCTCGTGCAGCAGAGACGCCAACCTATGCTGGCTGTTCACGGCCCGGTACGGCCCTGCCGGCGTTCCGCTTACCTGATGGGACAGGAAATTAGAATGAGGTCATGGGGGAAATGTAGGACAAGCACAGGCAGTCAAAAGAACCATCATCCAAAACCACTTGTTGCCTAATTCATCATATTTTAGTTTCTCTAAAATATTACTTTTTTTTAAACTAGCAATTTAATTATGTGACGTTATTCAGTAATGAAAGTGACTCAAATCCCTCCGCTAATCTAAGATAAATTGCGATAATCTCTATTTATAATAGGTACACTACCGTTTAGAAGTTTGGGGACAGTACGATTTTTTTAATTAAATTATATTATTCAGCAAGGGTGCATTAAATTGATCAAAAGTGACAAAGACATTTTACAATGTTAGATTTCTGTTTCAAATAAATGCTGTTCTTTTAAACTTTCTATTCATCAAAACATCCTGAATTTTTTTTAATGATGTTATGATGCTGAAAATACAGATTTCTATCACAGGAATTACATTTTAAAATACATCAATATGGAAAATAGTTCCTTTAATAATATTTTAAACTAAAGTTTTAATGAATATTTTACAATATTACTGTTTTACTGTATTTTTGATTAGATAATTGCAGCCTTGGTGAGCAGAAGAGATTTCACAAACATTAAAAAAATCTTACTGACCCCAAACTTTTGAACAGGACCCATGGTCTGAATGAATCTGTGCTGATGTGTTGGGACATTCATCATCTGTACTGTGCCGCTTGAACCTTTTGCACGGGACCCTGGTTCCAAGCTGGCTGAGGTGGTATACCTATGGCTGATACTGTGAGCGGAATGATCCTAGCGACGGATGAGTCCGCAGCTGGAGGAGACATGTCCAGCTCAGAACTTCATACTGGAACTAAACAATCAGAGGACAGAGAAGAAGACTAGAAAAAGACAAGTTAGTGCAATTCATCCTCGAAGGAACCAAACAATTTACCGAGGTCAGCCAGCTTACTTTGTAGTGATTTTAATTGCCTCCCCCAGTATGTGTTACCTTTTTTTGGCTCTCGCTGTCTTGGGCACTCTCTACTGGTTCTTGAAGTTTCCTTTTTAGTATGGTATAGATGGTACTTCTTGACGTTTCTACTGCCTTTTGTCAAACCTGCTGGCTGAGAGGGCAATTTCCTGTTCCATTTCCTTTTCCCACTCCAGCTTCCTGCTCTGACGGCGTGCAAAGCCTCCTGGGTTTAAAGATGAGCTCTCCCTGTGGGCAAATACAACAAGCAAAGCGTTTTTGGTCAATATGCTTTTTAAAAAAACACAATTTAGAATTTGAAAAGTCTTTGTTAAAGAGTTATAAGTCATGAAACAAATCAGCCAGCTACAAGGTGAATCACAACATTATAAACTTTGGTTTAAAGCAACAAAAAAAAAAAAAAAAAACGCATTTTAAAAATAAAAAATATAAAGATACAATACTGTATATTAAATGGCTTTAATAAGGGAAAATAACTAAAATCCCATGGCATAGAAATAAAAGCGATGGTGAAATATAATGTTGTTTATGTATATCAAACAATATATTAGCTTATTGCAAATATGTGTTATATATATATATATATATATTATATATATATATATATATATATATATATAATTTCCAGTGCTTCATGTTAGTGGCTGGGTGCTAAGACTTGTTTTTGGTGCAAGTTGTTTTGATTCGATTATTTTTTGCAGAATCATGGTAATGTAGTTTTTTACCAATAATTTCACTGTTAAACACAATTGTTGAAATAATGTGGGCTGATGGCTTCAAAAAAAAAAGCATGAAAAGGATCAGGAAATGATGCTAGCTGAACTTACACTTTGGCTGTGTCCTAAATCGCCCCCTATACCCTTAAATAAGGCACTATTTGAGGGGACAGGCATTTGTAGTGGTGTCCAAAACCATAGGGGACATTATCGACTGCCCTTATTCAATTCCACAATGCACCGCAACAACGAGTGTCGACCATTGTATACTCAATGGCTAGAAAATACCCATAATGCACTGTGAGAGTCTCATGCTGAATGAATTCTTGCATCTGACCAGAAAGTGGCGCAGCTGAATCATCCATCCATTCACTTTCCAAACCGCTGGTCCAATGTGGCTCCAGCATAATATCATATAGGTACAAATTCCTTTTTAATTGATTATTTAATTGTTTAATTAAGGTTTATACATAGTTTCCATGACCAAGTTCAAGATAAATCTTTTCATTACTACTGTAGCTGCAAGTTTCAAATTATTATTAAACAGCAAACACAAACTATGCAATAGCGACAGCCCCAACCCCGAATTCGCTTACTCGTTTTCGTTCACTCCTTCAAGTGAACTATATTAGTGGACTAATGTAGGGAATAGTGAATGAGGGTATACGGGTCGTTTCGGACACAGCCTTACTCTACCGTATGAGCATGTGTGTTAAGCACTATGCCAAGACTGTGACAAGACCACTGTGATTTAACTAGGGACGGCTGGTAAATAGTGTACGCTCTGAGCTCAGAGGACAAACAAGACAGGCTTTGTCGCTCTGGAAGGATGAAGCTCACACTAAAACAAGGGTTCTGTTCGAGAGGAGGATGTGTTCATGAATGCATGTGTGTGTGTTTGTGATGAGGGGAAGAGATGGGGGGTGGACGAGCATATCCAGAACATTAAATATACAAATTTGGCCAAATTCTGAAATGCCAAATAAAGATTGACCTAATAATCCAGCAGCTCATAAGATATGAGCAGTGCTGAACTTAAAAATCATTGACCTATTTCAAACCTAATTTTTAAGTGCAATCCCCCCCACACACACTCTGGGAAGATGCATGTTTTTCAGCCAGAGATAAACACGACACTTGTACACAATAGCAAAACAAAGAAGAAAACAGCCTCTTTCCCATTTTCTCTCTGAGAAAAACAAACGCCTGACTTCTTTCTTTGGTTTTGATACTTTTAGAGGGAGGTCAAAAATACAATCCAGGATAGAGACGCTCTCAAATATCAGCCAAACAGCAGAAATGCATTCTCTCCTTGTAGCTTCAATCGTGGACACACCAGAGAGGTTTGGAGGTGGTCCCGATTTGTGGTCAGCCAATGTCACTATGTATATCTGGGCCTATAAAATGCCAATGTACAATATAAAAATTGATGCACCTCTTGATGGAAATAAATGTTGTGATGTTATTTCCATCAAGACTGAGGTGCATCAATTTTTGGTCAAGATCTTATATTGACAATGCAAGAGTCCAGCACTCTGTAAAGTCTCCTCCAGCACATCCATTTCAATGAATTTAAGGTCTGGACTCAAAGGTGTTAATTCATGTGTGAAAATGATTCTTCATTGATCCTCCCAACCATTCTTTCACAAATTGAGCCTGATTAATCTTGGCTATGTCATCCTGGAATATGGCCGTGATTTGTCTTCCTACATGGTTGTTTAAGAAACGAAAAGCAACACACACTCCATCGATTAGGGTTAGAAGAAGTGTTGCCAAACATATAACATGCTAGAAACATTATAATCACTCAATAATGATCCAGTCATAGACTTTACACAAAGAGACCCTAAAATTATTAAATGCACACTTAACAGAACATTTACTCAAGGTTAACCTATAATTGTTTGGGGGAAAATGTGCTCTAAACTAGATATTTTGAAGAACGTTGGGAACCAACCAAACATTATTTTGACAGAGAGACATATATTGGAAGGACCAATGTAACAACTCTTATTTAATTTTCAATATTGCGACATGAACTCTAGTGCCTTAGGGGCCGAACTAAAACGAGAAAAAAAAAGCATTTTGGCCGTTCATTTACTGATAACATCGTTTTGGCATGAAACACAAGGTTTTGAAATCAGGTTTCAAATTGCAAGTTTTGAAAACGACACCGTTATTGTCTCCATGTAAATAACAAAAAAACGCAGATTTGTGAAAATGGTGAAGTAATGCGCATGCATATTACGTGTTGAGTCTATAGGCTGTAGCGTTTATTTACAAAGTGACATTGCCAACTACTGGCCTGGCATGCGTTTCGCGGATCCTTGTGAACGTTGTGAAACTTTTTCGTCTGTACGTGAAAAAAGCAAAAGAATCACTTTTCCGCTTTTAGTACATCGTTGCCGTTTAAACATACCCTTTAAAGGTGCAGTATGTGAGATTGACTGTGTGGTTGAAATGGGTACTGTAGTCTAAATTCTAAATATTGGATAGAGTTGTTTCCCCCGCCCCCTCCTGCTCAGACTCCACGCTCACGCGGGTTTCTAGATTCACGCGACAGGAATGAGCGCAATTGTCAATGGAAGGCGAGGAGACTAAAGCCCTATTCGCAATGGATTAGTATTATCTTCGTGTGTTTTAGAAATTTCGTAATTTCGTGTGGCGCATTCGCGCGGGATAACCGAAGCCTGTGATTTTACTCAAATTTACTGACTTATCTCCCGGATATGGCGTCAGGCTATTGCTGGGAAATATATTTTCGTTATAGGTCTAGCTGTATGATATATTATGAAATAAACAGAATAAAGTTCCTTACCGCATGCTGCTATACATGTCATTCATCTCCATCTAATCATACTTTTTGTTTTTGCTCTTCTGATGATCTTCAGCTTTCACTTTCTGCAAATTGTGTAGTTGTGTAAAGCGATATAACCCAGCACCCAAAATACTATCAAAACACTCCAACACAGCCTCCATTATTCGCGAAAGATGGATAAAAAGGCGCACATGAAACAAAAACCTTGAAAAAATGATATACGATCCAGCCAAATCACAGAGATGCCGATTCGCACGGGACTAATATTATCACAGGACCTCTGTGTTTGGCGAAATATAGTAGGTAATTTGCGGGGGAATTTTTACTTTACAAATTACAGACATGGCCGATTCGCACGGGATTAAGATCTCAGACAAACTCCGCAATTATTACAAATTACTAGAGGTCACCAGGTAATACTAATCCAGTGCGAATAGGGCTTTAGTTGATGAGTTTATTGATTTATGATGAGTTGATATAACATTTTTAGATGGGTGTGTAGGCTTTTTAGGTCGGGTAGAACCTGCAATCTCTTTTTTTTTCTGCGATCTCTTTTTAAAAAATAAAAATAAATAAATATATTATATAAATATATATATATGCTGTGTTTTTTCGCCAACTGGCAACCTGTGGTGGCGTGCGTGACATTCCGACACAAGTATGTGAACTCGGCATGTTTCCAAAATATCTGCAAACATATTATGGTATTTTTATTCTTTAGTACAGTCAAAAACTACATAGGCTACAGCACCTTTAAGGTTCAACATTTCTCTGTCGCAGGGGTCTACAACACTGCTGCTGGAGAGCTACCGTCCAAGCAGAGTTCAGCTCTAAGCCTTATCAAATCAAGGTGTTCAGTTGAAAAATGAGGCAGGTTGTGGTGGAGCAGGGTTGGAACTGAAGTCTGCAGGATGGTAGCCCTCCAGGAGCAGGTTTGGAGACCCCTGCTCTATAATGCGAGCAAAAATAGACTTTGCAAACTACTTATGGATAGTGGATTGTGATGTTGCTGTGATAAACATCATGTGGTAAAGTCATTGCCCTCAAGCACTGTGAGAGGGTTGAGAATGGTGCAGCAATAACGGACAGAACATTCCACGACTCTCATGAAATCCCAGACATGATCGCCTAGAGACCGGTAGTACATGGGCGTGAAAACCTTTCCTTCAAGAGGAATGTCACAGACTAAAGAGATGTGTTATATTCAAATCTCCCTCTCTAGTCCACACAGACCATTTATAGAAACTAAGCTGCAAAAACTAGGTCGTCCAGAAATCAGTAATGTCATAACCATGAGCACATTCAAATGACAAGTTTGACTACTTTATTAAGGCCATTTCACTATTCAGCAAACTGATATTTTCTGAAATAACAGTGTGGAATATGAAGAATGAGGTTAGCCAATCATAACCGAGGTCATTTACATACCCAAAGAACTGCAAAAACACCAGTTCTGTCTGTTTTTGAAAGAAGATGCTCACCAAGGATGTATTTTTGGTTAATTTGAAAGAGCTGCAATATTGTGAAATATAATTACAAATTACAATAAATGTTTTCCATTTTTATATATTTTAAGATGTAATTTATTACAGTGATGCAAAGCTGAATTTCCAGCATCATTACTCCAGTCTTCAGTGTCACATGATCCTTCAGAAATCATTCTAATATTATGATTTGTTGCTCAAGCAACATTTCTTACATGTAACATTATAAAATGTCTTTACTGTCACTTTTGATTAATTTATTGTGTCCTTGTTAAATAAAAGTATTGATTTCTTTAACTTCTTACTGACCTCAAACTTTAGAACAGTAATTTTAACAACATTGTTTCAATTGGTAGGCCAGAATATCAATTCTCACAATATTTCTTAATAAAACCCTTTCCAGGTGATTTGGGAAAAAGGGAAGGATGGAGTCTTGACAGTGAACCTAAAGCCGAGAAAAGATAAACATTTCTCTTTCTTTATCAGTAAACATTTAACAACCAATCACCCCTTCATAAATGTCTTTTTATACTTTGATGTCAAATACTTAGGTTAACTCCAAATTTACAATTCAAAAATGCTAGATGGGGCATAACCAGGTGATGCCAAACCACTTCTACCATTGAAATATGATTAACAAATGTGCGATCGATCATCCTCTGTCCCTCGTACTTCCATTTATACACGCTTTCAATCACAATTTCAATACCATTTTTTATAACCAGGTCCAGTACTGGTAATAAGCCAGCGCATCAAACTGTGATAGACTAGTGCATCTGAGGCACAGTAGTTAGTTACTAGATGGTCATCTGAGAAGTGGTCAGTGTAGTAAAGATCTTCAGCAAAACTAAGGTATCAAATATCATCTCCTCTTAGCAACCAGATCCAAACTCACCTGTACTGCCACAACACAGTCGAAAGAGAGAGTATTCACCTGTATTCATACCGGTTACATTAACTCTTCATTAGTTCGAATTAATGATGCTTGCTCTAGGCCCTGTTTACACAAGTGTGTTTTGGTTTTAAAACGCATAACTTTTGCCACTGCTGTCTACACTACTCTGGGGTTTTCGACCCTGGAGACTTTAGGAAATGCTGCAGACCCCGTTTTAGTTCAAAAACTTTCAGTGTAAACAGAACAAAACGGAGACTTTTAAAAAAGGAAGGCGAGGCTGCCTATTCGATTCCCCTGATTCGCTAAGCCCCTGTCATATGACCATTACACTACAGACCGTGTAAACAATAATAGATGGAACTGCATGCTTTGTTGACTTTGTTGTCCTTTTTAGCAGCCATTGTGCAGTTAAACTGCATTTTATATGCCGTATGCAAAGAGGCAAGCTATTATTAGAGCAATCGGCAACTGTTTATAATTGTACACGCATGCCCAGTGCACGATGGTTTGGTGACATGCGTTTTCGGTCCTGTAATGTGGACAGAGACTTTTTCTGAAACACAGTGGAAATGCCAGTATGGACGAGGATTTTTTCATTTTAAAATGCTGTCGCACTTGTGTAAACAGGACCTTGCATAGGATTAATATTTCATGATTGAACAAGTGGAAAAAAATCCCATTGACTTAAAGGTGCCATATGTCAAATTGAGTTAATATATCTACAAAAATGAGCTAACGCATCAATGAATGAGAAGAAAAAATGAATGATGTCATTAAAATGACAAGTATATTACTTCCAGATATAACTAATTAGCATGCTAATTACTAGCGCCAGCCCGAGTGTCTAATACGTTCGCATGGAGGATGCGGCAAATACATACACCAGCCAACTGAACACACGAATAACTCGCATGTGTTCTTTAATTCTAAAATCTCCAATGTCCACGGAACTGCGTCTACATCGTGTCAATTGATTTGATTAATTAGCGCGAGGGAGAGGAGCAGGACCGCTTTCGGTTGTTTTAAGACGGAGGCGCTGGCGGGGGCTCGCTCTCTCCTCGCTCTCTCTCTCTCGCTCGTAACGCGCCTGAAGCGCAGCGGCAGCATCATTTAGTCTACATCCTCATCGACAAAATAGGCTTTGGCGGACAAAGCGACTATTTGACGGTTTAGAAGATAAAACCTGAAACTTAAAACAGACTAGATAGGCCAACTTTCTGGAGGTATACTGCCCCCATCTGGTATGGAATAGTGGAGTTTGAATGAATTTTTGACATATGGCACTTTAAGTCAGGTGCACACTGTACATTTATAAAATAGTCCTTTACAATTGTTGTTTGTCAGACTGTACGAACATGATCCCAGCTGTAAGCCATATCGAGGATCTCAGTTGTCATTAACTGTGCCTCAAATCTTCTGACACTGCCAGAATTTCATCGGAGGTAAAAATTTGATCACAAGGGTCATTAATTGGCTGTCAGCGAACATGTCAAACTAGCGATCAAAAACTTCAGATTTTAGGATTAGAGGAATCTTTTAGGATTCTCAACATTTCTCAGATGGCCAAATCATGGCAATACAGTATAAGTGATACATGTGAATACGTGTGAAGCTGGTTACATTGAAGGATGAAACCGAGAAATATCAACCAGCCGGAACATGCACATAGTTCAGGTAACCTCTCTCAACACACTAGCATTGTGTTGAGATTTGCACGGGCAAGTTCCAACTTGCCCGTGTGTGAAAATCTGTGAAAACACTTTTAAGGCAAGTGACAAAGCTTTAACATGGAGAGGAGGAACCAGTAATTAACTACTAACATCAGACAGTTAAACTAAAAACAAAACAGGTTTGGAAAGTGTCCTCTTCCCTTTTCCGCTAGTGATCAAAAAATGCAGACGGCGCTTGCAGAAGTGAAGAACAAGCACATTTTTCAGACACACCTACCAAGATTACTGAACAGAGCCCCATCATTTACAACCCATAATCCCCATTATCCATCACTTGAAGAGCCTGGGTGTGATCAGACTTGTTTGGCTGGTCCATCACCTCATGCTCAGGGTGTGGGAATAAAGACATGAGTCATACACTCCTGTAGTGGGACAACCGTGGAGAATCAAGCCCACAGGAAAGTTAGAAGTCAATTCACACTCTGACTGAACTGCTAAACATATACTATGATATTTTGTCACAATCTATATGGTGCATTTTATGTGTTTTCAGTGGCGGTTCAGTACAAACCATCATTGCATACTCTACAAACCAGAATAAAATCTAAATCACATTGTATTTGTGTTTTAATCTTGCTTTGTAGCATCTTCCCTTTCCTCTAAATGGAGTTTTTGAAATAGCCTAAATGTCATTGAATATGCCCCACGGCGCTGATCGCTCTGTAGATGCTCTGCAGCATCTCGCTTAGGACTATTTATAGTGTTAAAGGGATAGTTCACCCAACAATGAAAATTCTGTCATTGTTTACTCGCCTTATGTCATTCCAAACTCATAAGACTTTGAAGCACGAATTAAGGTGAATGAATTTTAGTGAAACCTAAGAAAGCCTACATTAAACCCAGTGATATAGATTAATTTTGCAGTGCTTTTTTGGTCTTTTAAATTTTGGTTACTAGGACTTTTAATGGAGGAACAGAAACCTTGCAGGTTTCATTAAAAATATCTTAATTTGTGTCAAAGATTAACTGAATTTGACATGACAAAAATGATCTTAAATACCTGAATTTACATTTTTGGGAAGCATTCATTTAAATACCATGGCTTGTGAGCGGTGTGTGACCCTGTTATAAGCACATGTGTGTTTTGGACTTACCCCTAAACACAACTCTCACAGAAAACTTTCTGCATTTTTACATTTAAAAAAAAAAAAAAACATCACCTAGTATGATTTATAAGTTTTCCACAAGGACAAGGTTTTGGATATTGCCATCCTTGTGGGGATATTTTGTCTCTAGCCTATAACATAGGCTATTCGTAAACCACAAACAAAACACCACACACACACACACACCGCCTAGTACCCTAAAACTATACAAAGGCTACTGATCATCAAACAAGTTATACATGCAACTTCAAGTCCAGTCATCCAGTAAACTAACCTGCACAATTCAAACGCATTGCTTATTCTTAGTGCTGGCCTTAAACTGATAGCACATAATCCACAGGATTATCTCAAAGCATGTCAACCCACTATCTTCCCAATCACCCATAACAAACTGCAGTCCCTGCATGTCACCAGCACTTATCCGTGCCCTAATTTAAGCTAAACATCTTATTCTTGACAAAATATGCTCGCCAGGGAATCTGATCTGATGGCGTGTGAATGTGTAGCTAAATGTCAAGTTGGCTAATGCAAAATCGTGTTTGTTTGTTTGTGTGTGAGAGAGATTAGTGTGTGGTCATCACCTGAGCACTTACGTGTTTAGTGTGCATGCAAGTGTATAACGAATGAGAGATGTGCATGATCACAGCTATAAAGCACAGACATGTTTGTGTATATGTAGGCTATGTATATGTGTCATTGTATCCAGGGAACAGAAGAGGCCTGAGATGATCATCGAGTTGGAATGCGATACCATCAATATCATACATTCCTCAGCTGTCAGAGCACGCAAACCCTCTTCATACCAAAAGTAATACATCTGATGCTTTACTATATGCATGCGAGCCTTCAATATGTAAATCAAGCTTCTCCGCGCGCATCTTCAGCATACGTAGACACAATAAACACTCACCGTATGCTTCCCCGCTGACCCAGCTGCTTCAGTCAGACTCGCAACATCCCATTTAAACGAAATGTTATAGAACAGCTAAACGCGGCGAATATATAGCGATGATTGTTTATTCTTCGATGTCGTTGTATGTTGCGGTCGCTGTCTCGCGCCGCCGTAGCTCTCAGCCCGGAAGTGATGGAAGCGTTGTCATGGCAGGGGCCGGCTTCTTACCGCTCTGATTGGCTGAAGGTGGGTGGCGCGTGTTGGAGGCTGACGTGACATCACTCTTGGGTTACCAGCGGTCATTATCGATTTGATTGATTTATTTGTCAATTTTTGTTATATTTTTTAGATGTTTGTATTTTGTAGGTAATGTCTTCTTTTTAAGTGACTTTTAGAGGTAGAGGGAAATGGTGATGTGTAACAGTGGATAGTGTTGTTGATTCTTTTGTCAGCTCGATGATAGGGCAGTGTTGCAGCGCCCCGAACAGCTGGCTGGCGGCTGGCTTATGCGAAATTCGACTCATTTCCGAGAATCGGTTCTTTCGATCAGTTCAAAGAACTGGTTCAAAAAGCGATTCAGTGATTCATTACGTCACTACGACATCTGACGTCCCAGCGTGGCATGCTCCAAATTAAAGGGGTAGTTCACCCAAAAAATTAAATTTTGTAATTTACTCACCCTCAAGTTGTTCCAAATATGAGATTATTTGTTCTGTTGAACAAGATATGTTGAAAAATTGTCAGTAAACAAACAGTTGATGGGCCCATTGACTTCCATCTTCCATAGGGGAAAATACTATGAAAGTTAACTGTATGGCTTCCAATATTTTTCCAAAATATCTTCTTTTGAGTTTGGTTTGGAACGGGTTTGGGGCGATATGGGAGTGAGTAAATTATCACAGATCATTTTTGATGAGCTATCCCTTTTAAAAAAAGTCATAATAAAATAATTGCTGAAAAAGATTTAGCATGTTTTAACAAACGCTGTTTATTTACAACTCTGTTTCGCTTTCTTCTCATCTGACATGCTTGAAATAGACAGATCTCGCTTTAATGGTTTAATGGATCAGTGAGTTGTTCACTCGAGAAACGCACGGACCGATTCAGTCCGACACGTGAACGAATTGTTCAGACTGGGTTTCGAAAAATCTGACTCAAATGAACGAGTCTTTCACAAACGTGATATCGCTACAGCAGATTCCCATTTACCTATTCTGAGAATTTAAGTTTCAAATATTCCCCCATGTAAATAAATGGAAAGATATCCTGTGTTACAAAAGCGAAAGTTTTTGAAACGATATTTTCACAACATTCAGATACAAAAGAGAAAAATTGGGATGGGTGGGACTTCTCTATTTTCAAACGGGCGCCGCTGGTGTAGTGGTATCATGCAAGATTCCCATTCTTGCGACCCGGGTTCGATTCCCGGGCGGCGCACTGCTTTTTGAAGAAAGCTAGTTGACTCGTGTAACAGAACAGTGTAAAAATCCATTATATAAAAAAATATATAAAGTAAAGAATATAGCCTATGTACACAGCAGTATAATCAATTTATTAAAGTGTTTGTTTTACAATTATATATTTAAACTGTAGTCTACGGTGGGGTCCAAATTTCTAATGCCACCATTTTACATCATAACATTTATTTGTTGGAACTTCAATTCGCATCGTAAAATTCTAGGTTACAATAGGTTTAAATCACAACTGTTCAATGTGGTCTCAAGATTTTGGTTCCCATTTATAGAACAGGTTGTGCCGATTCAGGCCTAGTTTGCAAAAAGCAATTGATGCCTCTGTCTGCCCTCCCTCCATCAGATATCATTATAAAATCTTAAACTTTCCTCATGTGAGAAATCACAAAGGATTTTGCAAGCACAGTTGCTTACTTAGAATGTAAAGGAACAGAACATTGTCTCCTTATTAGATCCTCTAGGTGGCACACATCACCATCATTTGGACAAGTCTTTTAAGCCACAGGGTTTTTCAAACTAGGGTCCGGGGACTCGCAGGGGGACGCAAGGGAGTACTGGGGGTCAGTGAAAACGTCTAAAGAAAAACAGGGTAAATATGTAAAAATAAATAAATAATAAATAATAAGATTAAACTATAAAATTATTCAAATAAAACATCGATTAAATAAAATAAAATGGATTAAAATAAATTAAATAATTAGTACATCTACAGTACAGCACAGTAATAGGCTGTAGTGAGTAGGCAAACATAGATTTTCTAAATATAATTTAATGCATATTTATCATATACATTTTAATTTATTAATTTAGTCTTTCTTTATACATGAAAATATATAGCTGCCTTTTTGAAATTGTAGGATAGGGGACCCTCGCACCGAGAGGATCGTATTTGAAATATAACCATACATATACAGCAAATAAAACTAACATTAAATCTTTTAGATGCATGAACATCTATAGATTGAAAACCCCTAAATGTATGGATTGATTTGAGGCCAGTAGAGGTCGCTCTCGCTCACTTTCTGGTCATGGTTTGGAAATGCACCTGTTGGCGGCAATGATCCAGAAACCTCAGGTGTGTTCGTTTACATTTAGCATACTGCATTGTAAAATAGTTGTAAATATTAGTTTGCGTAACACTGTTTACCTCAACGACGATTCTACGCCTCTTCTGAGGAAAGGCCAAAGAACATAGTCATTTCACTAGTTGTGGAAGTGAGTTTGCTGTCTGATTTGATTATGATGAGATAAAAATACTACGGAAAATAACGACAAGAAACATCTTTCTATTGACTTGAGTTGTTCTCGTGAGTTCCGCGGAAAAACAAACAGCCGCGCGACACGTGTGTCTGATTCACGAGCTCTTATGACTGATTCTCACGAGCGAGTATTTTAAATTAATGTTTATTAGACTTTTGAAAAATCTAGTTATCATCTGAAATAGGTCTGAGGAAAATAAACTCCGGGAATCTGTCAGAGCGGTTATGAATCAATCATCCGACTCACTGGACTTCAAGTTATCAGTGAAGAAGCCTAATTTTGTAGGCTTGACAAAGTGCTGTTGCATAGAATTGTAATGATATGATATAAACACCGCGAGTTGTTTTGACCACCAGTGGATAAAAGATTATATGATGGCATGCGTATATTTGTCCTGTAGCTGTGCCACATGGAAAGCAGGTTGTTTTTTCATTACAGATGTGCTTGGAAGAACCAGAATTGACCAAACAATATTTTTGTGCAATGAAACACAAGGCCAATTGGTATGCCTAATTAGGTTTTTCTGTTCATTAATTAAGATAAGTGCTAAAGCAGGTGAATTGCATAGATGGCTTAAAACATGGCACATTTAAAAAAAAAATGTAATCCACATAATCATAAGTATTTGCTTTTAATCACAAGAGGTGCAGATAGTTTTAATGTTATGTGGCATAAAATGAGTTGGAGTGCGCACTCAGAACTTTTGTGGCATGTTGGCACATTTGTATATATATATATATAATAGCGGAAATATTAATAATAGGCTATAAAAAGAACATAGCGGGGCTAATAGGTGATGGATGTGTGGTAATTTGTTAATTTAAGAACAACTGAAGTCCATGGGAGGACTCATATGTGTACATGTGTATTCTGAGCCACTTCACCTCTCATGGCCACTTAACCTTGAGTGCTCTCACCTTATGTTCAGTGGTGTCTGATTACACACACTCAAGCCTGCACACATGTAAGTGGACCTTTCCGCTGTGCACATGCCATTTCTTGTGTCTTCCTGTGGCTCCATGTTTGTCAACTCCATATGTTAGGCTGCTGCAGTAAGAGGCTGCAAATGTTTTGAATAAGTTACTTTTACAGTTACATTACATTTAAATAATTTAACAAAAATAAAATGCTAAATATGATTTTAAGTTTGGGGTCATTCAGAAATGTGTATTAAAAGGTGTATTAAATGGATTAAAAGTGACATTAAAGTAATTTATAATATTACAAAAAGCTTTTCTTTTGAACTTCTATTCATCAAAGAACACACAATAAAAGCTGTATTGTACAACATGTATTGTGCATATTTTTTTCTTACCGGTCTATTTAAGGTCATCAGTTTGAGACAGTCAGTGTGTGTGATGCTAGAGGGCAGATTAAATCACTCTTTCATCTTTCTTTTCATCTTGTCACGTCATGTGTGTGTCAAATGTGCCGATTACTGGCTGGACGACACACGGGAACAAACCTTCTGTTCTCCATCAGTGGCCTGAAGCTGTATTTGTTTTGGTGTGTCTATCAATTTGTAGCACAGTCATGTGCGTGTTCTTTATGGGGTCACCGTGATTTTGCCGAGTTACACGCGTTCCTGGGTCAACACATTTTGTTGATCCTGGAACAACATTTTTGTCCAAAAATGTAGTATTCCTACCCCATACCTAACTCTACCCATTACTTATCCCTAAAATCAGAGGGAAATGATAGTTAAAAACACTGATGTGAAGCACATAACCCCGGTTGTAAGACTAAACTTGACATAAACTGTAAACTTGTCCCTCAAATCTAATTGGTTAATTGGAATGTTGTTCCAGATCAACATGGTGGAATCACATTATGAAATAAATGTTTTTCTCCAAAACACGTTGGTCGCAATTATTGGCACCCATACTTTTTGCAACCTCCTTTTTCCATGATAACCACTCTGAGTTAAAACACCTGACCAGAGATCAGAGACCATTCCTGCATACAGAATCTCCCCAGATCCTGCAGATTCCCAGATCCATGTTTGTTCTGCTTCTCTTCAGTTCAGCCCACTCATCAGGTCAGGGAACTGGGACGGTCATGGCAGAAGCTTGATTTTGTGCTCCGTAACACATTTTGTGTTGATTTTGATGTTTGTTTTGGATCGTTGTCCTGATGGAAGATTCAAGCACGGCCCATTATACGATTTCTAGCAGAAGGCTGATGGTTTTTATGTTTTATCTGTTGATATTTGATAGAATCCACAATGCCATGTATCTGAACAAGAAGTCCAGGACCTCCAGCAGAAAAATAGTCCCACAACATTAAAGAGCCAACGGTATATTAAATTGTACACATGGGGTACTTTTTATCCTAGTGTGCACCAAACCCATCTAGCTCTTTTTTTTAGTTTAATCTGACCACAGAAGCCTGTGCCGTTTGAAGATCAAGTCCTGTCTGACACCTGAATATGCTGGAGTTTGTATTTGGAGGAGCGAGGAGGATTTTTCTTAAAACCCTCCCAAACAACAAGTGGTGATGTAGGGTTTAAAAACATTCATCCTCAAACATTCATCCTCACCATGCATTATGACAATATAGATACACGTCCTCTTCCTGGCAGAATCGTAACTTCTTTAGTTGATTCAAACTTCTTATTTATTGCCCTGATGGTCAAAATGGGGATTTTCACATTCTTTAGCTATTTTCTTACATCCACTTTCTATTTTGTGATGGTCAACAATCTTTTGATGCACATCAGAACTATATTCTTTGGTTTTATTCATTGTAATGGATGATTAAGGGAATTTTGCCTTTGTGTTTCCTCATATTTAAACTCCTGTGAAACAAGAAGTCATAGATAGACAATTTCATGTTCCTAGTCACCCTCGTGTGCTAAAAAAAAGGTAAATATTAATGGGAATATGATTCAGAGATATTTAACTCGTAAAAAATTCTAGGGGTATGAATAATTGTGTCCAACGTGTTTTGGAGAAATACATTTATTTCATAATGTGCATTCCCCTCCCCCAATATCAATTCGTTTACCTCAATGAAAGGATAGATTTTTGCAAATATTTTTGAATGAAAGATCAAAAGGGTAAACAATGCAGATTTATCTTTCACAGACATTTTTTTTAAAATCATATTTACCAGGGGAGCCATATATTAAATATGAATAAACTTTTATGTTAGATGCGATTAATCGGCTCTTATGTCAGCAAAATGAAACAAGAATTTTGAATTTGGCTTTACCCAGCGTTCAGATTTAGGTTCTGGAAAATGATATGCAAATATTTTATTAGATAATGGTTCATTTGTACGGAGCCCCTTAAGGGACATGGTGAAGAAAAAAATTTAAATGGGAGGAAAAGTTATTTGGCAATGTTTTAGCGTTCTCTCACAAATGTTTAATTCCCCCTGTGAAACTTTGTGTTCGCTCGCGTTTGCTCACAAAACTTTTCTTTGCGAGTACATGCAAAGTTTCTTTGGGGAACGCAAGACATTTGGGAGAGAACGCAAAAGCATTGCCATATGAATTTTCCTCCCATCTCATTTTTTTTCTACACCATGTCCTGTTAGGGGTTCCGTACTTAAGGGACATTGTGGTGGAAAAAACATATGAGGTGGGAGGAAAAGTCAATGCTTTTGCATTCTCTTGCAAATGTTTTGCGTTTCCCTAAGAAATTTTGCGTTCGCCCCTTAAAAATCTTGGCGTTCCCCCGCGAAAACTTTTGCATTTGCTTGCAAAACTTTTGGGTTCTTTGTGAGCGAATGTAAAGTTTCACAGGGGAAAGCAAACATTTTGCGAGGGAACGAAAATTTTCTCGGCAAAAGATTTGCGAGAGAACACAAGAAACTTTCCCCTGAGAAACTTTGTATTCCCTCGCAAAAACTTTTGCGTTTGCTCGCAAGACTTTTGTGTTCTTTGTGAGGGAATGCAAAGTTTGCTGGGGAAAAGAAACTTTAGGGCCAAAACTTCTACGCCAAAGTATAGCCAAATAATTTGCGCTGAGAAACTTTTGAGTTCCCGCTCAAAAACTTTTCTGTTTGCTCTCAAAACTTTTTTTTTCTCTGGGGAACTCAAAATTTAGGGGCTCCGTACTAAAAGGACATGGTGGTGTCCCCTAAAGGGACTTGAAGGAAAAATAAAATGAGATTGGAGGTCAATGCTTTTGCATTCTCCAACAAAGGTTTTGTGTTTTTCCGAGAAACTTTGCGTTCGCTCACAAAAAAAGAAAACCTGTCTGAGAGAACGCAAAAGCATTGACTTATTATTTTTCCTCCACGGTGTCCCTTAAGTACGGAGCCCCTAAAGGACATGGTGTAGAAATGTTTTTTATTTGGGGATGCTTTGCATTCTCCTGCAAATGTTTTGCGTTCCCCCGAGAAACTTTGCGTTCGCTCCTGAAGAACACAAAAGTTTTGCAAGTGAATGCAAAGGTTTTTGCTAGTGAACGCAAAGATTTCTGAGAAAATGCAAAAGCATTGATTTATTATTTTTCCTCCCATGCATCTCATATTTCTTTCCTTCACCAAGTCCCTTTAGGAGCTCTGTACATGTTCATATTTAAACATGCATAGAGAAAACGTGTAAAACAAAACAATTGTCTTAATATACGGTGTTTAATCAGCAGAGAACGTATGGTGATAACTTGTTAACAATGTGACACCATTCACCTATGGTGTCTTGCCTTAACTTGTTTCGTATTGTCGGAGGTAACCTGCAGTGAAAGTCAAGCGTGTTGACGTCCAGCTTGTGAGGAACTCTGAACTTTGTAACCGAACAAGCGGTTTGAGATTCCTCAGCGTTCGGGACGAGTGCGGGTGGGGAAGAATGCCTCCATTGAGACCCCGAGCTTCAGCACAGCCTCTCTTTGAGGTCCAGTTGGGCTTAAAATGTTTAAGACCAGCAAAGGATTAGAGAACAAAAAGATCCTTCTCTGTCATCAAAGAGGATCTTCTCCAGGACTCATCTAACTGCTCTCCATGCCTACCCCACAGGTCTGAGCGATGGCGAGAGGGAAGGAGTGTAAGAGGGAGAGGAGGGGTGCTCATTTCAAAGGTAATCTTTAACTCTAAGCCTGGCAGACTGGCTGAAACAGACTCCCTCCTCCCAGTCTGAGCCAGCATGTTGTCCATCCCTCCCATTGGGCTCGCCGCTCCACTAGTCGCCTGCATTCTTCCTGCCCTTTTGTTCCGAGGGCACTGAAGTGGCTGTATTCATGACCGGGCCGGGCCGAGGAGAGAGGAGGGTTTTGCGTGACCTCGAAAGGGGGCGACTTTAACTCGAGACCGCTAAGTCTCTTCCTAAAACAACACTCCCTTGAAACAAATACCTGCTTTGTTCCGGCGGCTCTTTCAGGGCCGCGGCGTGCAGGCTATTAACACAAAAAGAGGGCAGTCCAGGAGAGACCGGTCGCTGTGGTCAACCGACATGATCCCAGAACAGATATGGCTTGTGTTGGCGTATGTAGATGATCTTCTCTGAAAGTCCACGCATGAGGAGCACACTTTGTTTGATTCAACTCCCTCGGACGACATGGGACAATGTCTTTTGAAGCCTGGATTGTTGATTGTTAGCTTTTGTAAAAGATTCAGAGGCATTACCAAGGGTTTCATAGTTTAGTTTAGTTTAGCACATGCATGAAGAATAGCCTGTTATGTTTGCTTGATTCAGTGATCTCTGATGGCCTATAAACAGCTTTCTTTTATGATTTTTCTTGTCTCTGTATATGCATGTAGACAGGACATTTATTTATGCGTTTGACAGACACTTACCATGACACTTTTGCATTAATTTGTTCAACTGGTATCAATGCCAAGGTCATGGGTTTGATTGTAGATATTGATCAAATGGATAATTACATTATATCAGTATGTGCCTTCCCTTGGAATAAAACGAATTACCTTAGTGTTGCTAGTGCCATGATCTACCAATCGAACAAATAAATCAACAAATATGATTTAGAATACTTTTTGCACATGTACCATTGGAAATACCATGGTATATCAATAAGGTAATCATGCAGTGATATGGTGTCTGTTGTTTAATTGTAAATTTTTTGCTTTTTGGTATATATACTATCTTTCAAAACGTTTGGTAAGATTTTTTTTTAAATATTTTTGAAAGTATCTTATACTCACCATGGCTGCATTTCAAAATCAAAATACAGTAAAAAAAATTGTAGCCGAATATTGTGTAATATTATTACTATTTAAAATAAGTTTTCTATTTTAAAATGTAATTTATTCCTGTGATGCAAAGCATCATTACTCCAGTCATCAGTGTCACATGGTACTATAATCCTATGCTGATTTGCTGATTAATAAACATGTATTGGTAACACTTTACAATACGGTCCATTAGTTAATGTATCAAAACATTTGTTACCGTTTTATTAATCTTTGTTAATGTTCATAAAAATCAGCTATTCATTGTGTGTTAATGTTACTTCACAGTGCATTAACTAATGTTAACAAATACAACTATTGATTTTATAATGTATTAGTAAATGTTGAAATTAATATTAACTAAAATTAATAAATGCTGTAGAAGTATTGTTCATTCTTAGTTCATGTTAACTAAGGTAGTTAACTAATGAACCTTATTGTAAAGTGTTACCCATTTCTTATCGATGTTGAAAACAGTTGTGCTGATTAATATTTTTGCGGATCAATTTTCAGAGTTCAAGATTTAAATATTTATTTATTTTAGCATTCTTTGAATTTGAAGTAAAAACATAAAAAACAGCATTTATATGAAATTAAAATCTTTTGTAGCATTATAAATGTCTTTACTCTCACTTTTGATCCATTTAATGCATGCTTGCTGAATTAAACTCTTACTTTTTTAAAAAAAGAAGAAAAAAACACACTGACCTCAAACTTTTAAATGACAATTTATTTTCAAGTTTGTGGTTATTTTGTGTTTATTGGTACAATCGTATTTGTGCATTTTTGTATAGGTTTATGTTTAGGGGTGAGGTTAGGGCAGGACCTGCTTCATGCTTATTCTAAAAATCATACATTTTTATATAGATCATACCAATTTATGTGAAATTGCCACCTCGTAAAATGTACGTTTTCCTGTGAGTTGGGATACACTATTAGGAAGCAGTTGTTGTGGCATTCAGCCAACACTCAGGGCTTGTAGTGGGATGGTTGCTGGTCACGGCCCATCAGCACTGCGCCCTTGAGGAAGACACTTAACCCCAGGTTGCTCCATGGGGATTGTGTCTATATAGTACTGATCTGCTTGGAAGAAAAGCTTCTGCTGGCTACTTTCTTTAAACATTTTCTGTACCTTTTGAGGTGTACACAAAGACAACTTATTTTTTGTTGTTGTTGTCTTTTTGTGTTTTTTCACTATCAAGTACATGCTAATGTCTGATGGGGAAAAGACTTGCATGCATCATCACTGAAAACGGATTTCACGTCAAAGTGCTGTGTATCCCCATGCAAAATTTAACCTGAAATCAATATAATCCATTAGACATTTGAAAAGCACACAACATCTTGTGATATTGACAGGAACGGCCCCTACCATTGACCTCAGAGCAAGAGTTGCTTAATGGACTGTGTGTGAGTGTGTAGAAAATAAGCTGACAGAAGATCGCAGAGATCATCTCTTCTGTTTTTGCATGTCAAATTTGATGATTACTGGTAACGACAAAAACTGGGCATGCATATTTTGTTCTGTATCAGATGTTAACCTCTGGCACATGAAGTTGTATGGCACAACATTTACAATTAACTGTGATGTGTTCTAGAAGATGTTTAAAGACAAGCATTGTTTAGCTGGGGGTGTGTGGGAAGTTTGCAGTGAGAGATCATCCCAGCCTGAGGCTCTCTATAAAACACAGATCGTCCCAAACAACGCCTTTCTCTGCCCTTGTGAAGGAGCTCTGTTGGGGTAAAACACAGGACAGAGATTGAGAATCTAATATGATCCAGACATTAAGACACAAAACTGATGCATGCGCTTACTGAGGGGAATGTTGACTGGAATGTTTTGGTCTGGAAAAGACAAATGTATTTAGACAGATGAGTCTTTTTTTATTTAGTGTCATTTGGATATTAAGTAAAGGCTTAGCATGAGTTTATTGGCTAGTTACCCTGTAACACAAACACACACACACACACACACACACACACACAACACACACACGTCTGGTTCGCTATCTTTGTGGGGACTCTCCATAGGCGTAATGGTTTTTATACTGGACAAACTATATATTCTGTCCCCTTACACTGCCCCTATCCCTAAACCTACCCATCACAGGAGACATGCTGCATTTTTGCATTTTTAAAAAAACATTGTTTTTTTATGTTTTTTAAGCTATTTGAAATATGAGGACTCGTGCAATGTCCTCATATATCACGTGTAAGTTGTAATACCAGTGTAAAATGCATGTCATTATACACATTTGTGTCCTCATATATCACAAAAACAAGAGCACACACACACCACACACACACACACACACACACACACACACACACACACACACACACACACACACACACACACACACACACACACACACACACACACACACACACACACACACACACACACACACACACACACATTCCATAGACATAATGTTTTTTTATACTGTACAATCTGTATATTCTGTCCCCTTACACTAACACTAACACTAAACCTACCAATCACACAAAACTTTCTTCATTTTCACATTTTCAAAAAACATCACTTAGGATTATTTATAAGCTGTTTTCCTCATGGGGACCCCCCCAGACCCTCAGCTTCATGGCTAATGCAGCTAAAGAGTGTAAAACAGTTTAAATCACAGAGACCGTTCATATATTCTGCAAATATATCCAAAATGACTAAATATACTATAACACATTTTATTTTATTCGTATTAAGATCTATGGCTCATTTCCATTTGTGAAGCGGTAACATAGCCTACTATGTTATACTACTACTACATAGCCTACTCGTTGTTACTTTATTATACCTCAAGGTGGCGATGTTGACTTTGTCTGTATTGTTAACTACAATCGTTATAGAAAACGACTTTCGTGTGTGTTGACAGCGTTAGACATGATTAGTGTGTTAAATTATATATATTATAACGTATTTGCCTGTACTTTTTCTTTAAATACAATACCGTGTTACCGGATGGATACGTCGCTTGACTCGCTTCACGCGCTTGGTCTCTCTGAAATGAACGGAGGGAGCGACTCATCACCGGTCACGTGAGTGCAGGATGGCAGTCAGGAGGTGTGAATCTCCCGTGTCGAGAGCGCTGGAGCTGTCCGGCAGCAGAGGTGCTGAAATCACACACAGGTCGCTAAGACATAAAGAGCCCAACACTAACGCTAACCTCAACATAGTTTGCAAAGTTGAAACCAACTGGTCTCAATTGACTTAGTTTTAGATCCGTCAAGTCAGTCGAGAAATTATCAGTTTTATTCAGCATGGATGCATTATATTAATCAAAGTGACAGTATGAAGACTTTTACATGGTTACAAAAATATTTTAAATAATCGCTGGTCTTTTAAAAAAAATAAGCAGAACAATTGCTTTTATCATTGCCTACTAATAAGAAATGTTTCTTGAGCAGCAAATCGACATATTAGAATGATTTCTGAAAGATCATGTAATGATGCTGAAAATTCAGTTTTGCATCACAGGAAAAAAAAAAGTTACAAAAAAAAAGTTAAAATAGAAAAATGTATTTTAAATGACTCTTTTACTGTTTTTTTTTAATAAACAAAGTCGGCCTTGGTGAGTAAAATGCCACTAGATTATTATTATTATTATTTTTGCTTGCTTACTGCATTTATAGCTACAGAGCGCCAAATACTTTGCCACTGAGCGTTTCTTATTTATCATGCGCCCTCCGGTGGACGCAAGTATTTTACACGCAAAGAGGCTTTCAGAGCGCGTGTATCTTCATATCTCTCAGGCTTACCACCTGTTGAGAGGAGCGCTACTGGTTGCCGTGATCACCTGAGAGCGATAATGCCGAAGCACTGGCCCCGGGGGCCAAGGTTCACCGCGGGGCAATAAACTCCCTGTCCCCCTGCCATCATGTAAAGACATTACTGTGCCCCGCGGCCCTCACAACAAACGCTTCATTTCCAAAGGCTCTCTGGCTCTTACTGGGCCACTTTATTTACCCTGTGTCATGTAAAATTCTTAATTTCCTTTGAATCCCAGTGCTACTGTATTGCCTTGAGTTACTTACATTCATTACCACTGTTTAATTAGTGCCATCAAACACTTCGTGGTTTACAGTGGCTCAATGTGACATTAGTCGAGACTGTTAAACTCATTAGCAAACTCTGATAAGGGGTAAAGGTGAGATAGTTGCCATATTCAACTGCGAGAAATCGATAGGCCTCAACCAACCCAGTACATAGTCATTTTAAATAGCCTAAGCAAATGTTTTTCATTTTAACTTGAAATGATGACGAAAATAATAATATTAATATCGCTTATTATTATTATTTTCATGAATTTGTCCGTACTTTTAAAACAATGCTATCCTCATAATTTAGTAGCAAAGGCCTCGTGATCGCTAAATGAGTGAAGTGAATAAATAACTGATCAAAAACCTCATCTCAAAATTGTTGGCAATTTTTGTGTTGAACCCTGCCAGAGCAAAAGCATTTAATGAGAAGGAAACCGCTAACAACTCATTCCTTTATAGTTATTCTAATGAGCAGGGTAAATAAAGTCATCACAACAGCAAGAGTCCATTGTGAAGAGAAGTATTATTGAGTAGTTTGTCACTTTACTGTAAGAGCGATGTGTTTCCCACAGCAGCTCTAGCGGTAAATATTTACTTAAGCATTCGACAGTGAGTTAAATGCGTTCGAGCTGTTTCCATAAGCTGTGTTTGTTATTTCATATGTATATATAAATAAATGAAATGATAAATGGCGCACAAAAAATATTAGATTTGTTCTGAAGCCTGTAATCTGAAATTGAATGGAAAGGTTTGAGTTGTTACAGTAACATACATAGACTCTGATGGTAAAGCAGCAGCAGCTCCGTGTCCTGTGTGTTATTAATATTCATATCTCCCCTCATCTGGCGGTGAGGTACTACACCAAGCCTATGGATGTTGAAGACGCAATATGTAGTTGAAGAATTCAATAAACATGATTTTAAATAAAAAAAGCTATAAAGTCTCTAGGTTATGCACTTTTTTGATAACTTTTTAAGCTTTAAAAAAATGTGGGTGACAAACGAAATAAAGAATTTAGCCACCTTCCGATGTTTGAGGTCATACAAACTGCACGTATAATCATTATGGTAAACTTTACAATAAGGTTCATTAGTTAACTACTTTAGGTAACATGAATGAACAATACTTCTACAGCATTAATTAGTCTTAGTTCATATTAATTTTAACATTTACTAATACATATCAAAATAAAAGTTTGTATTTGTTAACATTAGTTATAATGCATCGTGAACTAACATGAACAAACAATGAACAGCTGGGTTTTTATTAACTAACATTAACAAAGATGAATAAATACTGTAACAAAAGTATTGCTCATTGTTCATGTTAGTTAACTAATGTTAACTAATGAACCTTAGTATAAAGTGTTCCCACAATTATATAGCATTTAAAAAAGTTTTAGATTAGCATTCATGTGGACTGGATTGTGCTTGTGGCTGTATCATGTAAAAATGTTTAATCGTTATCTTTCTTCCATTATAGCCTGCTGCCTATTTCGAATATTGTTTTTAATTTCAGTGGACTTGAAAAACGTGCAATGAACTTACTGTAGGCTACTTTGTAACTTTAATATGCACCACTTTTGTTACATTCAAAACGTCAATAATTAAACTTCAATTTTCGTTGGTTGATATGGAAACCTGTAACCCCTCTTACGATTGGAGCGAGGGGCCCTATTACATCTAAAGTCTGAAAACGAGAAAGAGAATTATAAATCATGAAAATTATAAATTATGAACAGAAATGACCTACTGCTGAGCGTGTACATCAAACCATATCTTCAGTCACTTCGCTTCTGTTTCAGTCCATCACTTCCTTTAGCAGTCTCTCCTCAGAGCTGAAACATTGTTCTTGAGTTTAATCATAATGACACTTTTTTTTCTCCATAGTTCTATGAAACACATCCCGGGGTTATTTGGTTTTAGAGTCTAAACTAAACCAGGGGCGCTTACATTTCTCCAGTGTGGCGTTTGCCTCTTTATTTATGATGTCTTTTCTTCCACCGATGTAGAAAATTTCTGACTTGGATTTTCACTCCAAAATTGATTTGACACGGATATCCAGTATCCCTTTAAAGATAATCAAACTGAGTCTCTCCTCATTCCGCATATATCCCCACTCACTTTATGACCATATCGAGTTACCGCGAGCCTGTTGTGTGCAATAGACATTCTTAAATCTGAAAACATTATTATAGTGTTTATTGCACTGTAAGCGGGGAAAATAGCTTATGTTTACCCTAAACATTTGTTCATAGCTGGCTTTTTCTGAGATATGCAATGCAAAGAATTAATTAAAATAAAGTTTATTGTGGCAATGAAATAAGACCCCCCCCCCCCCCCACACACACACACACACACACAAGCACAGCCTGAAATTCACGAGCAACCACAGGCCAAAGTAGGCTACAAAGAAACAATTAGTAAACAGTCAGTTGAGCCAAAAGTGGCCTACCGATTTGCAAAATTTAAGGAAATGCATAAAGGTAAACAGGATGATTTTCTTAAATCTGAAAAACAGCCATATTATACTAACATTTTGCAGCACACACTGATAACATCGCATTACGCAAAGCATGCAAAATATTAATGAATTTACGGTCAACGTGTTTTGTCAGGAAACCGAAAATGTCCATGCTTATCTTAAATGCTTAAATGCTATAAAAACCGCTTTATGTCATTAAAGCAAGTCATGAATATTATTTATTTAACTTTGAACAGACCTGACTAGGGCAACAACGAGTTATTATAGTTTTTTTGTAGTGTTTTCTTCTTATATTGTGGGCATTTTCGCTTTTATATTGTAGGCTATTTAATGTAGGCCTATATTAAATAACTTCTGCGACATTTTCGCTATAGTTTACTTTTCCTGAGACAAATTCCAGTCTAATAGGCTCAACTATAACACAACATCACTTTTCCTTTATTATTGTGTGACTTAAATAAGTTCACCTTACAACTTAGTTTTAAAAATGCAAGCGTTAATAGTGCGAATGAACGCCCTTTTCTCCATCTGTGGTCGAAGTTTAAAGTATTATTTTATCTATTATTATTAATGATTAATAATTATTATTATTGTTGTTATTTTGGCACATTTTCTGAAAAAATAAGAAAAACAATGACGCGTGTCATTTTAGTTGTTTTGTTTAGGCCACAAAGTCTAAATCAACGCCAACAATAAACAACCTGTTTCTTCTTCCTCCACCTCTTTGAAAATTATTTAATAAAATATAATAAAAATACTGTTAAATAGGCTATTGGTAATATTAATATGGGATTTTTATGGGTTTTCGAAATGTCCGATATTAATTTCAATGATTTCACTTCACTTTTGATGTTTTGTCCCTCAGGCCAATCCGGCAGAAACGGTCAGATGTCAATTAAAGTCAGTTGTGTGTCTGTGGGCTTCTCTTGTTCTGAGGGAGCCTGGCCTGTGGCGCACCGCTCGGGCTCCGGGCTCCGCTCTCCACGCCGCTGCGCTAATCCGTTTATGAAGCACCTGGGACCGCAATAACATGCGCTTATCCGCCGCCGCAGCGAAATATGCGATAATGTCTACATCCCAGAAGACCAGAGGGGCACTTTATACCCTCTGATTGAACTGTCGACGTCTCTGAGATGACAGCCAGCGTATTTGTCACATTAGTCTGATTGAAATCGGATTCAGGACTTTATAGTTTTGTACTCCTCAGTTTTGTTTAGCAACAGAACTACGTTTTTTTTTTTTTTTAACTCGGAGTGGGTTCTTCTGTTTAAACAGTTGAAAGTGTGATAGTGTTTCTGTTTGATTGATAAGGGGTCACTCTGAATGAGCGGGCCCGTTTGACTGACGTGAGGTTTTCAATGAGCTCCTGCAAAGAAAAGGAACTTCAGTGACTGCGGGGAACAGAGGGGGAGCATCTGAATGTGAGATGGAGAGAGTGAGAGAGTGTGTGTGTGTGAGAGAGAAATGCAGAGTAATGCAAGAGAATGAGTGGGATGGATGGCTATATTGAATGTCTCTGCGTTATAAATAACGCTTCTTCACAATACTCGTCTCTACAGACAGATTTTACGGCACTCTCGGCGTCATACCCTGCTGAGACCCCCGCAAGCTGCTCCTTTCATTCTGTAGAGACTCTACTGTCCACAAGCATACAATAAATACCTCTGTGCTGTGCAGCTTTTGGGTCACTTAAAAATTGGGGTTGAAGAAGATTCATGTTTAATACTAATAGCTAGAAAAACACGGTTGTGACAAAAAAAAAAAAAAAAAAAAAAACGCAAAATGCAAGGAGCAACTCTGAAGTGTGCAACTTGTTCCTGAAAGCCTCCCAACTCGTCCCTTTACATTTTGGATATCCCCCTTATCTGACCCTTTCACTTCAGCTGTATCCTCTATTAACGATCATTTTGATAAGGCATCCATCCAAATTGTCTAAGTTTGGAGGGCTTCTTGGAATGGTCGAAAACCACTGATCCAAACCAGTGCATTAAATAAACTGAAATGTTATTGAAATGAAATAATTTTAAGTAAACGTCAGTGTTATCTTCCAGATTGCTCTCAGCATCACAGTTTATGTCTGAGGGTGTTATCAGTGACACATCCCCTTGAACTCCCGAGGTCATAGCACAAGAAAGTTTTGAGATGTGGACCAATCAGAAGGCTTTCCCAGATCTTTGGACCCTCCCTCCTTGACCAATCACAGTCCTCGATGGGTAGAAGGAGCCAACAACTCAACAACTGATAAAATGTATCGCCACTGATCACCATTTCAATTCACAACAACAAGTGTGTCAACATCAACGGAACTGAAGCTCTGAGCATTTTATCTTCCAAACCGCTTTGGGAAAACCTGGATATCCGCGATTAACTTCAGAGGATTGGCAGCGACGTTTTGACTTTTGAAGTTGACTTTTCGTTTTCAACTGAAGACTAGCTATACTTTAAAAGTCCACTGCCACTTGACGATAAGTGCTTCTCCTTTGGATAAATCCCCTTCTTCCATCAAGGGCTCGTGAACCCGTTTCTTTTCGTGCAGAGGAGATATGACCGCATTAGCGGGGGGCATTTCCAGGATGATGCGCCCCACGCCACCCCAAAACTACCCGAGAGGAGGCTATTCCTTGGAGGGTAAGGTGTTAGCTACTATACACAGCCTTGACTTAGATGATTCACAAAGTTGATTCTTCAAAAAACAGATTTTATCTGATGAACTTCAATATTCTGATTGGAGAAAGAAAAAGGAATTATAGGCCTTAATATAGGAAATTACAGTGTAAAAAGTTCAACTCACTAACATTGAAGATTTAGGTTTAATTCTTTTGTGGTGTCAATGTTACAAAATTGCAGTTTTTCAACCACGTTCAGTCTGCAACAAAACAAAGAACAAACAACATAATAGCGAATATTTTGTACAGTGGTATACATTTAGTAATGTAATGAAATAGCCTTAGCTAACATGTTCAAAACTTTGCGTTACACTTTATTTTAAGGTGTCTTTGTTACACTGTAATAATACATTTAAGTACTGAGTAATATTAAGTAACATGTACTTACTATAGGGTTAGGGTTTGGTTTAGGGTTAGTTTCTTGTAAAAATGCATAATTTATATATTATATAGTAATTATAGAATGCACTAATATATAAGTTCCTATATATGTTATAAACGTATAAGATTTATTATAGCTATAATGCAATTACTATTTTAAATATTTACATTTTATACAGTGTTCTGGCAACAAGTAACATTAGCAAATTATTGTTATTAATTGGCTTTTTTTTGTTGTTGGTCAAATGGCCAAATAATATATTTTTATTAGTAGTAGTAGAGTATTTATAAATAATTATCATTCGTTATTAGTATTACGCAAGTTTGTGTTGTTTGTAGTCTCATAGGAAAGAACATACCGCTGTCATGCTGATTATATTTTGACTTTTAGCTCAAGGAAATGGTTGAATGCAGTGTCAGTCACTGACTTTTCCTCCTCTTGCTGCAGTCTCCACGCCGTTAGGTCAGGGCCGCGTGAACCAGCTCGGTGGAGTCTTCATAAACGGACGGCCTCTGCCCAATCACATCCGCCACAAGATAGTAGAGATGGCCCATCACGGGATACGACCGTGCGTCATCTCCCGACAGCTGCGCGTCTCGCACGGATGCGTGTCCAAAATCTTATGCAGGTACCAGGAAACCGGATCCATTCGGCCCGGTGCTATTGGTGGCAGTAAACCCAAGGTAGGAGTATAGGGCTGAATTGTATTATTGACTTTATTATACAGTTTACATCAGTTTTACATTTAATTGTGCAAATAAAAAGTTTTGATTCACTACAGAACTACCCAATATTTAGTATTTTTATGATTGAGCCCATTGTTTTTTTCAGCATGAATAACGCCTAAGATATTTAATAGTTCTCACTTATAGGTTCAGCAAAAAATAAGTCATTTTGTATGGTTCTAATTAGCCAAACATTTTCTTTATATAGCCTAAGTTAATTTATCTGTGAGTCTTTTGAAGCACCAGATTATTTCTTAAAGAATTAGAGAATAAAAAGGTATGCCATTGCATGAGTCTGTCAAACTAATTTTTTAAGTGCAATGCGAATTTACTGTAAATTGTTTTGCAAAATACAATATATTTTTAACCTCGTTTAATGACTGCCAAACAATGAAATAAACATTATGTTATGAACTTAAAAAAAAAAACGAAATACATAACCGATTATTTTATCCATACATTCTTGTTCTAATTGTTGCTAGATATTTTAAAAGTGTTTTAGAAAACTATAAGGATATAAAAATTAAATAAATGATCGTGTTACCTTTGTAATAAAAGCAGAGCACAACTCCCGATGTGGAAAAGAAAATCGAAGAATACAAGAGAGAGAATCCAGGGATGTTCAGCTGGGAGATTCGGGATAAACTTCTGAAAGATGGAATCTGCGACCGAAATAACGTCCCCTCAGGTACTGAACTTTATCTGGCAATCTCTGCAGTTTAGTTCATGTTTTTAAGATATTGTTTTACCACACCTGTTGCTTAAAAAAGGGGAAAACACAGATGGCTTGTGACTTTAAAACAGCCCTATAATCATATATTAAGTTTTAAATGCCTCGTGTTAAGGATTTAGATTTACCTTTACCATTATACCAGCGCATTTTCAGGCGTTTATACATTCAACAAGTGCAATTGTGTGATGTCATTTCATGAAGCTTTCCATGTCTCTCCGCAGTGAGTTCCATCAGCCGCATGCTGCGCTGTAAATTTGGTGGAAATGGAGATGAAGATGAGGATGATGATGAAGTGGAAAAAAGGGAGATCGAGGAAAACGAAAGACGAGCCAAACACAGCATCGACGGGATTCTCGGCGACAGATGTAAGTTCTGACGAGTTTTATTTTTTTTTTCTTGCGGATTTGAGATGAGCACAATGCGTTTACTAGTTTTAGATAGCCTAAAACATCTTCTTATTCTTCTTAATACCAACAATAATAATATTTATAATAAATATATTATTAAATGCTAATATAGGCATACCTTCTGTTAAGACAGTATTTTATTTTCTGAAAAAGCTGAGGGGTTTGGAAGTGCGTGAATGTCATAAGCACATTAAGGCTATTTTTTATTTTTCCCGAATGAATATCACTTTTAATGTTTTAGTTTGAATCTTTTGGCACCAAATGCTCAATAGATTGTTTTGAAAAATTGCCATCAGTGGGCCTATACATTTTTTTTTTGTCTTTCCTTAAACTCATTGAAACTGAATTGTGGAGCATCGGAGATTAACCTCCTAAAACGAGACGTTCCTGAAGTGAAACTGGCCGAATCAGTAAATCAAACATTTGTCCAAGAATAGCGTTCACTAAAAGACGCTTCATGCGGTGCACAATCGGACACTTGAGGATGAACTTGGGAAACAAAAGCGAAAGAGTCCATGAGACTCACGCTTCAGTTTCCCCAGGACAAAGCTCGGCCTAGCAGTAGCTTGGTCCTGACAAAAGACTCCAAGCTTTTCAAAATTTGGAAAGAAAGGAAGAAAAAACGGTCCAACAAAAGGTGCAGAGAGGACATTATGGACGGGCAATGAGAGATGAATTATTCACGAATGACCGTAGTCCCGACTCAGAAGTGTTTTATAGACTTCGAGGCCAGAATAATGTGTCCATTTTTTAGATCATGTCACCCTAAAAACGACGTCAACAACATTGGGAGGTAATGCTTAATTGTTTTGTATGTTTTAATATTTACCTACATTTAAGCATAACATTAACACTTGTTGATCAGTATAGGCTACGCATTTTTAGATCGAGGCCATTATAAATGATGTTTCACATTTAAATATTTTGATTTAAATAGAATTCTTTGTTCGATTGTTTAAAGTAAAAGCGCTTAATAGGCCTACTTTTATTTATTTATTTATTTTTATACATGAAACAAGTAATAATAGGCTATTGGGAGTTTGATCTGACTCCCATAGTTATGAACAAGCCCTTCCAAAGGATGTCAAAACAAAAATAGGTTGATGTCTGAAATTGATTATTTTTGCATATGCTGTTTAACAATCGTTTCAGTAACCATAAAAGCAAGATTACGAGTTCACATGAGAAGGTAGGCCTATATTGGTTTCTCCGCTCGCTTTCGTTTTTTTTTTTGTTGCTTAAAATGTTGCTTGTTTAAAATGCTTTACTGATAGTTGACTGCTAACATTAGTGTTGAGAGACACGATAACCACGCGAAAATCGCTGTAAAGTTCACATAGATAATTCGTTAGATAGGCCCAATTAGCGAATTTAAACTGCATTTTTTTCATGGAAACTTAATTAGTAACTCAAACATTATCATAAAAACGTTTTTGTGCTTCAAATGTTGCTTGTTTAAAATGCTTTACTCCTAGGCCTAGTTGACAGTTAACATGGCTAACATTGCTAAGTTTTGTGAGACACAATAACGCTGCAAAAATCGCTGTAAAATTCGCACAGATAGTAATTCATTAAATATGCTTAATTAGCCAATCAAACTGCATTTTTTTTTCACGGACACTTAATTAGTGACACTCAAATTTCATAACAACGTGTCAAAATATCATACAAATCTTTAACATTCACACAGGCGATAGCCTCGAGGCAAAACCCATTTCCCCAGTTGAAGAAGAAATTGTATGTATTAACTTGGAAATTGATACAGGCAGCGCGTTTTTCTAACCCCCACAGGCCTGAAATTCTTGCGCAGTGGAGTTTGTTCTTGATGTCAAGTGGAGAGAGAAACTGAGCTCTGTGCGCGCTATAGCCGGATTCACCCCGCGTCATGCGCCGCGCTACAATTGGCGCACATTATACTCAGTCATTGCAATGAAAACCTTTTCTAGTAGATTAAATCGAGCCCTTTATTCCTCCCAACTTTCATCTCAGGACAAAAACCCGCCCCCTTCCTCTCCGCCCGGGGCGCGCATTCATTCCTCACTGGCCTTTTCCTTCTCTCTTTTCCAGCACCGCCATCACGAATACAGATCAGTTGGTAATTAGTTTAACAAACGACTGTCGATATGTTGTTGTTGTTGTTTGGAGATGGATGATTGATATGAACTTTTGAAACGCACAACTTTAACCTTGCTGCGTTAAGAAAAGCTAGTGAAGTAAACTCCAAGTTGTTTTGCGTTGCCTCAGTTGATATGCTAACTACATCCTATTTGCTTTTTTAACGTTGAAATGTGTATATAATAACATGCACTGTTCATTTGTCCTGCTTTATTGTTTCAATGTCTTAATCCAGTTGTTTTTTAACCACAGATATGAGCAATGTTGCTAGACTTTGTTGTTGATAAGGGTTTGTTGCAAGCTCCCAACATGCATTTTTAAGCATTGTGATTGTTACAGTATGGTTTGCTATTTGCAGACCCTTAATCCAACTTTTACTTGCCAGAAATCATTGCGATAAGTCAAAACATCTTGTTAGAACTTTTTTTTTTAACAATGTAGCAGAGCTATTTTTTCATGAAACACTTTAGGGCTAAAGCATTATAAGCTTTTTGTGTTGTATTTGCATGCATTTAAACCTGGACTTGCAACACAGTTAGTTAGATGTCTATATCTGCATTGAAGAAAAAGAGAAAGAAAGAACAAAACAGTGAATGAAAGAAAGGAAGCGCAAGGGGAAAGGAGAAAGGAAAACAGCCTTTTCAAAGCCCCGTTAATGTTTTTGTTTTCCTAGAAGGATCAATCACCTCTGGCTTTTATTCACATGTAGATGTGTCTACATCATAAAACTCAATGAGTCCTGATCTCCATTGACACACTGTAAACTTCTCCTCTCTCCATTCACTCTCGTCCGTTTGTTTGCAGTGGGCTGATTCTGCGCTGGCTGTATTTCACTCTCTCCTCCCTGCTTGTGGGAGTTGTTGTTTTTTCCTATTCGGTACTCAGTTCAAATCTCAAAAGGGTGTTTTCAGAATCCAGAGGGTGTTCTCTAGCCAAATATTGATTAAGTACGTGTTTGCTGAGTCTATAGTTGTCGGGTAAGAGGGGTGTGTTGGATCTGGGCCCCTGCTCCTTCAAAACCTATTGTTGGGCCCCTTAAAGGCTTGAGATCAAAGCAAAGATCCCTTCAGATTTATTTGTCTGGGAAAAGGCAGAGTAGAGGACAATTGCTCACTAATACATGGATTGAGCATACGCTTTAAAAGATGTTTCTAGAAAGTTGTTTGACCGGGAGGCTCAGAGCAAACATTTCGATTTTTTTTCCTGTACGTTTGTTTTGGATTTTTAAAATATTTAACATTTTTACGCTTTTTTTTTTAAATGTTGAAATAAGTCTCTTATGCTCAAGTCATGTTTTTCATAAGTTGTATTTCCCCCCTACAATTATTGAATCAGTCTGGGCTCCTCTCTTGTTTAGGTGAATGACTTCAGTTAACAAAACGAAAGTTAAAACGTTCCAAAGACAGTTTTAAGAACGTCAAGGGACGGTTCCAGTGCCTGGCGTCATAAGTGAATCGATAAAACTTCTCCCACAATGCTGTGTTTGCCTGAGCACATCCCCTCCTTTTTCCTATACCATTAACTTTGGGAAAACTGACAATCCTCGAGCCTCATTTAGCTAATTAAAAGTAACTAAAGTCATCAAAGAGCCACGGCCCCTCTCTCACAGATTCTCATTCACGGCAGGCGAAAAAGAAAACTCAGAAATACAAACAGTCAAAGGGATCAAGTTTTTTTGAAAGGGTGTCCCGTGGAGGCCAATTGAATGAGCTTAGTGCTTTCAGACGTGCCATGGTGAACGCAGTCAACATGTAATAATTAGTTTCATTGAGCTGCATTCCAACAATCTGCTGCTTTTCTCCTGGGCTCATTGTCTCCCAGCAGGCCAATAGCCAGGAGGACAGAGAGAATCAAGCAATGACAACACATGAAAGATTCAGCTGCCTTTGTCCTAGAAAGCAAGGAGGACTTTGTTTGTGTAAATAAAATAGGGCTTTTGCCTGCTTTGCTGACTGGATGCTTGCTCAATAGAAAAGGGGGAGATTGAGAAGAGAGAGAGAGAGAGTAAAAACAGACAGCTGTGTCACACAATAACAAACAGATATTTTTGGGACGATTTCTTTTTTTCGCAACCACAATTGTACTCGGAGCCAGATGTATTTGTCCAAAACCGGACCACAGATGGGCAACTAGAGCCATATCTGGCTCGTTGGGGTCTAATTTTATACATTCTTTTGAGATCTGCCTCTTCGATCAATAAACAAGGGTTCTTCTCTCTCTGCTGGAATGTTCCCCAGTCATGATTCCGGGGCCCTGCGGGAATGGAGATGAGCAATCATCTGCCTTTTATTCAGCAGTTCCTTGAAACCTAACAAGCTTCGCCCTTCTCCCTCCGAGTTTATCGAGGTTACGGATCGCACAAAGTTATCCGAACATCAATCGGCGGCGATAAAGATTAAACGTCTTTTGACCGAGAGACAATGTGAAGAGTCGTTGTTGTCCCATTCGCACGTTTGCGTGGCGTTCTCAGAAACGACCTAGACCGTGCATCATTTCCACATGATGTCATTCCATTCGTGGCACGCAAAGGAAGAAAACACGCATCCACGCGGTCGCACCAAGCTTATCTCCAAGTGAATGCTGCCTGTATGCTTCATTAGGCCCGCTTTATACGCTGGCACCAGCATTGTGATCCTCAAATATTAATTCAAAGAACAATTAATGAATGCGAAGCATCTTTGAAGTGGGGGTGCGGGGTCAAACCCGGACCAGCCCCTAGCGACTGATGGACTCCTCTTCCACTCCTCTCTTCTCAAAGACGGTTTGAAGTGTCCAAAAGAAAAAGTGAGCAATAGAAGGTCAATGAGAATAGGGGCTCCTCGCCGAATAGAGCACTCTGTTTTCTTGCAACAGAGAAACTTTGGCAAAGGAGCGATGAAAAGGAGGAGAAAGGAGAGGTCGAGGGTTTCAGGGGCCTTGCCATAAAGACTCACAATGAGGCAGTTAATTGAGAAGAGCTAGACGCCGTTGTCAATCACTTAACTTGAGGAAATTCACTACTTAACTGCCAAAATGATGCTGGTGAGAGAGGAAGAGACAGAGAGAGAGAGAGAGGGAATCTGTAAGAAGTGACGGCAGAATCATGTTAAAAGTTTTCTCGTTGTTCTGGAAGGTTTAGTGGCTGTGTGAAGCTCCAACCTTATGACTTCCAGCTTCTACAGTGGACCATTGTTAGCTCTCTTTCTTTACTCTATGTAATTTAGACCAGCAGAAATCATCGTTTCCAACTCAAACGTGCAATTTCTGATTGGTTTCAGACAGAATTCATTTGGTTTTGGAGAATTTACAGAAAACTGTCAATTGGAACTTCAAACATGTTCCAACTGTTGTCTTCGCCTGTTTACATCATTTTAAAAAGTGAGTTTAATGAGTAAAATTTGCAGGGGAAACAGTGTCATTTTACAATACCATGTCTGAAATTTTGCGTTAAGTGTTTCTTATGCATTACACGCTTTGTTGTGTACGTTTTTGAACTTCATGTTTCATAATTGCATCATAGCCTTTGAACTTTAACAATTACGACTTTTCAACTCTGTAAAAACACATTGTTGCAGTTACTTAACAACTTAAAATTTGTTGAGATAACTTAAATATCAACCTTACCTAAACTTAACTAAACTTAATATTTTAAGTCAAGTACAAACACATACTTTTTTTAAGTTGAAACAACACATAATTTATTACTCTAATATTTAATTTTAAGTTGTGATAAATAATCACAGCAATACTTTTTTTTACAGTGAGTTTCTTCAAAGTGCTTTAGGTTCAACAAATACCCGTATTCATATAAAGAATTAGGTTAAGTTCACTCAGTGGTATTTTGTTGGTTTAAAAAACTTGATGTTGCATATATTAAATCGATTTAATATTTTAAATAGTTTCCTTTTGGCATTACACTGTAAACCCCTTTTTGGTTCTTTTTTCAAAACATGGTGCATATTAGCTGTTGTTTTAAGAAACACAAGACGTTTTACCTACTTAGTGTGGTTACCAAGTTCCTGCTGAATCCAAACGTTTGTGTGTATTTGAATCAGGGCCGCAGGGCATTGCATAGGACTTCCAGTCTCGTATTTGCACCCCAGAGAGGGTGAGATGTGGCTGGGCAGGGTCAAGGGGGAGTCCTGGGTCAGTGGCTGTGCAAACTCCCTCTCTGTTGGAAGTGCGGGTTAAGATAATGTGTTTGTTCAGTGTGACAGGTAACAGACACTCTATGATGGCCAATAAATGCTTTGAAACTAAAGAACACAAAGGGGAACTGATTTGCATTAAATGGTTGCATTATACTGTGTTTTGAATGTGCTATTTTATTTAGCATCTTTTTCCACAGAAAATTAGAATATATAATTCAGAAAAAATCGAATTCTTAATCACTATATTCGTATTGTTTTTGGTTTTAATGCAAAAAACATCTAAATATCCCTAAAACGTGCATGTTGCATAATATATCAGATTTTCAGAGCATTCTTGTTAAATAAAATTATATTTAGTCTTTTTAATATGTTTTAATATTATAATTTTAAAAAATATATATAATTCATATAATTTATTTTTAAATATTATATGAAAGATAAAAATATTTTATTTAATATTTAAGCATAAACAATTCAATTAATTCTACAGTTTATTTCAAACGTTTTTAATGCTGTGTAATAAGTTTGAGTTATTTTGTAGAAGTAGAAGTGAATATCAAAGTTAATGTGTTTTGAGAGGTGAGGTCTACATTTTGCTCAACATGTGGATTGTTTCTGCAGTGATTTTTTGCATAATTTTGTCATCTTAGCATTTGACCCACCTGTCCCAGTAATGGCTTGCTCAATATGTGCATGTTTGGTACAAAAGCATGCATAAATATAACGTGATGTCAGTGTAATGAGCGCGTATATTTAGGAGCATGTGGTGTGTGTTCCTGCGGTGCAGTCGCTGCGTGTGTGCTGCGTTTTGGCTTTGTCCCGTTGTTGGGAGCGATTCCATGCTGCAACAGGCACCTCTGTCCTGTTCTGACATCATAATGAGCAAAGCATGCTGGGAACCCATAATGCCTCAGCATCCCACCTTTTATGTTCCTTGTGTCCGTCTCTAAAATTGGACCTTAACGTATTTCTTTTTAATACACAGAAGAACGATTTAAAAACTCACTGGCTTTTTTTAAACCATAATTCCCTTTTGTGTGATTATATATTTTATGAATCTATTTATTATATTAGCAATCAAAAGTTTTGGGTCAGAAAAGCTTTTTTTTTTAACAAAATGAATACTTTTATTTAGCAAGGATGCATTAGATTGAACAAAAAGAAAGTAATTTATAAATATTTCTATTTCAAATTAATGCTGTTCTTTTGACATTTCTATTCTATTCAGTGATAGAAAAATAAATATTAGGGTTTTCACAAAAAAACAACAGCATATTAGAATGATTTCTGAAGGATCACGTGACACTGAAGACTGGAGTAATGATGCTGAAAATTCAGCTTTGATCACAGGAATAAATTACATTTTAAAATATAATACAATAGAAAACAGTTATTTTTAAATTGTAATAATATTTCTGTTTTTACTGAATTTTTTGTTACCAAATAAATACAGCCATGGTGAGCATAAGAGACATATTTCAACATTAAAAAAAATCGCACTAACCCCAAACTTTTGAACAGTAATGTATATTGATATATTGACTTATTATATAATGATAGGTAATAAATAAATATCATATGAGCAATTCCAGTCCATTTTAAATTTAGGTTTAATAACTTTTGGATCATGCATCTTTTGCACCCAACAGGCAAACTCGACCCCTGATACTATAGTATTTTTACCAGTAAGCACAGTTAGCCATCCAGAAAGTAGCCCTATTTCAAGGATGATACTGTCGAAAAGTGTCCGGTCTTGTTTCAGTCCACCTGCAAGGTTAAAAATGATCTTTCAAAGGCGCTCTTCTCCTCTTTGTCTCTCTTCCTCCGTCTTCCTCTCTTTCTCTCTCGCTCGGTTTCTCTCGGGGCAGCTGCTGGGGTCGTGGATCTTTAGCGAGTTGAGTGACTCCCTGCTCCTCCCTCTTAACAAAATGCCAACCCCAGATGGAGTCGTGATCGTTCCGTTAACCATTCTTCTCCCTACATCTGCTGGGATTCTATATACTCCTTAATTCACTCACCAGTGGCTGGCTGGGGCGAGGGCTGAAAGGGCCAGCACTCCTCCACGCTGCAAATAAATGCTTCATTTGTCTCTTCTCTCTTTTGTTTTGTTTGGGGAACACATGTCAGGAGCTCAATTACCCAACCATTTAACAGCCCCTGAGGAGGAGAAGACTCTCCCCTACCAGGAGCTATAAACTGCCCAGATGGCCATCTGTGGACTCCGGTGCTCTCGCTCCAACATCCCTGTGTTTACTTTCACTTTATCTCGCTTTGTTTTTGCGGCTTTGTTTGCGTGTCAAAGTGCGTGTTGCGTTAGAGTTGCCAACCTGACTTTCCTGTAGGAAAAATTTCTTCAGCAAATTGGGTCTGTTTCTTCTGAGGAAAAACACTCCAGTATCTCAAATGTTGCAGATAAGACCCCTAAAACGCCTCAAAGTGTGCTCAGATATGATGTCAGGTAAAAAAAAGTCAAATGTTTCTCCTCAAATTCTTCCAAATCTAAATTCTAATTCATTTTATTGTATGTCAACAATGAACACACTTTTTTGTGTGTTTTACGAAACATTGGGAGAAGCATCTGAGACAAAGTTGAGCATTAAAGAATAGATCACCATCCCTCCTCCACCCCAAAAAAGGTCTTCATTTACTCACCCAGAAGTTGTTCCAAACCTGTATGAGTTTCTTTCTTCTGTTGAACACAAAAGACCATATTTTAAAGAATGTCGGTAACCAGAGAGTTGACGGTAGCCATTGACTTCCATAGTATTTTTTCCCCCTACTATGGAAGTCAATGGGGTCCATCAACTATTTGATTACCGACATTCTTTAAAACATCTTCTTTTGTGTTCAACGGAAGAAAGAAACTCGTTCGCCTTTGGAACAGCTTGAAGGTAAGTGATGATAAAATTTTCATTTTTGGGTGAACTATCCCTTTAAATAGAAATTGTCATTATTTACCCCTAATTTTGTTTTAACTTTCTTCTGTGGAACATAAAAGAAGATATTTTGAGAAGTAAGTTTGATGACATGCTGAGAACTCAAGTCTATTGAGCTATGTAATTATCAACCTTCGAGCAATAGTTTTCCTCTGTGTTTTCAAATCCATCATTTTAAAAACTCATCGAGTTTTGCACAAAGCTGCGTTTTCTTTGCGTCATTTTGGCTTCTGTTTTGCAGTCTTCTCTCGTTTCTCTGTGATTATGCCTGGAATTCACCACATCCACTTTAACGTCCATCCAAATGCTACGGAGTTCATTCAGAGCACTAATTTCTCTCTCTCTCTCTCTCTCTCTCTCTCTCTCTCCTCTCTCTCCTCTCTCTCTCTCTCTCTCTCTCTCTCCTCTCTCTCTCTCTCTCTCTCTCTCTCTCTCTCTCTCTCTCTCTCTCTCTCTCTCTCTCTCTCTCTTCTCTCCTCTCTCTCTCTCTCTCTCCTCTCTCTCTCTCTCTCTCTCTCTCTCTCTCTCTCTCTCTCTCTCCTCTCTCTCTCTCTCTCTCTCTCTCTCTCTCTCTCTCTCTCTCTCTCTCAGTGCACTGATAATGCTGTTGTAGCTGCAGGCTGCAGGTTCTGTGGGTTTGTCCTGTGTCGTGAGAGAATATAATCTGATGTCGTGACGAGAGGCATCGTGAATTAACGCTCACTAAATAACAATAGACCCACTGATGACTCTTCCTAAAACTTCCACACGTCCTCCAGCTAATGGGATATAAGCAATGACTACAGAATTACTGTTATATTTAGCTACTGTGAGGTTAAGCAGGTCATTTTACTACTTTTTAAAAATAATTTAAGACATATTAAAGTGTCTAGAGGTGTAAAAATCTGACACTGAATCAATGCACTGATTACAGAATTTTATTTTGAATGTAAGTAGCAACCAAAATGATTTATTTTGATTTAATACAATAAAACCCAATGTAATATGTGTTAATTTCCTTTACAACAATATAATTTTAGACCTATACAGTACAATTCCTCCATATCCAGATCATTTCAACTTCTAGGTGTAGATTGTCCTTCCAGTCACACTTTTTTTCAAATAATTATTAAAGAATCATACCAAAATTATTCAAACCAAATCATGACACATTTCTGATTTTATGATACATTGCATGATTTAGTTTTTCAAAGCACATGTTTATCTCCTAGTGCTTATGTACGTTGTTTAATACTTTAATTTGGTTGTATAATGTCTACTTTTAGAATAAGTAGTCCACAAGCTACCTGTCTTGCCTCCTTAGTCTTTTTCTTTTTCTGCTTTTCTTGGTGCATCATATCCCTCATTGTAGCTAGACATTCAGTTGTCTGCTTTAATGGAAATTTTGCAGATGAAAGACAAAACCTCTGTCAAAAGTCAAAGAGATGCAGAGTAGATGAGCGTGAGAAGATAGATGGGCTGAGCTGTCGGTGGTGTACTGGGTCAGGTATGCTGTGGGAAGTGGACACAGTGTGAGATTCCTGTCCTGCTGAAATTCTGAAGGACAGTGACTGAATCTGTCTGTGAGTCTGTCAGTGTTGCCATTTAGCAGTACGAGGTGTTTTCAAGTCATAAGACCCATGATTTATTAGGAATTCAATTTTTTTCAGTGGCATTTTCATCGGTTTAACGAGTATTTCACACAATTACAGACTAAGGGATTTTACACAACAACGATGTTGTCAACAAGAAAAATTTGTCCTTTTGCATTTTTTTTCGATCCCCGTTCACACGGATCCGCGAAACCGACTACAAACGCTGTATCATTCATGCCAAGTGCATATACACAGAACAAGCACGTGCGTGAAGTCACTGTTTTCACAAATTCTCTTTTTTGTAGTTTACATGGAGACGATAAAGCTATCTTTTACAGTAACACTGAAACCCCTTTTCAAAAGTTTGTGTTTTTTCAGGCCACAGTTGTCGTGTAAATGAGCTACCAAAATCTATAAAAAGTTTCCCTTTTTTAGATGAAAATGGTGTGTAAACGGCCCCTAAGATGATTTGTTGACATACACTGCACTCCATATGGAAAGCTTTTGGTTGTTCTTTTGGATTTTTTCTTTGTAATTTTTTAAAAAGTGTTGATATTTTAAGGTTGTTAAAATCCTGTTTCTTTTTAAAGGGGAATTATGGGAGCAATTTCTGTCTGTATTGATCTGATTAAATCTGGGGTAACACTTTATTTTATAGTGTCATTGTTACATATGTTACATGTAGTAATAACTATAAATTGTGCACAATTGCATGCAACTAACCATAAACTAAACCAAACCCTAATCCTAACCCTATAGTAAGTACATGTAGTTAGTTAATATTACTCAGTAATAAAAGTAAACAAAGACACCTTCAAATAAAGTGTAACCAAATCTGATTTATGATGTTAAATGAATCTCTAATCCGATCTATGGCTATGGCTGCTTTGTCGGTGAAGTTAAAAATCCATGTCAAATTTTTAAATGATACATTTTTTTCCAAGAAGTGCCCGTTTAGCGTACGTCAATGCTGTAAATGGACATGATGGATGAGACCGGGCTGACAATCATCTTAAACTAGAATCGCTATTCCCACACACCCCTCTCTAGTCACTAACTAGTCCCCCAGGTGCCATTGAGCAATCAGCCCCCTCTTCTTCATCTTTTTTTTCTCCTCAACTCTCTCCATATCGCTCTTTCCCCCCACCACCACCACCTCCACCTCCGTAACCCCCTGGCCGTGGAGGAGGAAGGGTTCGAGGGCGGCCCCCCGCTGTTCCCCTGCGGAGCCCCCATTGCACTGCATCCAGCCCTCATTGTGCCCACCTCCCCCCCCCCCGCCCCCTGCCAGGCAGGTGACAGGGGCCTCAATGCTGCCCGGACCCAGCTCATGGAACCTACAGATGGAGCGTGGAAATCAGACTCCAAAGAGCTCAGTCACCATTCTCACTAAAGGCCAACAAAGAGCCAAAAACTCCAAAAGAGATGCAAGAGAGAGACTAGAAAGAGATGGAGAGAGAGAGAGAGAGAGAGAGAGAGAGAGAGAGAGAGAGAGAGAGAGAGAGAGAGAGAGAGAGAGAGAGAGAGAGAGAGAGAAGAGAGAGAGAGAGAGAGAGAGAGAGAGAGAAGAGCCAAATGAAACAGTGTAATTTACAGTCTGTAGCGTTTGACTTTTTTTTTTTGCTGCAGTAATGATAGAAACTCAAGAGAATTATGTTTTATCATGTGTTTATTTTTTATTTTATATTACTTTATTTATTTGCAGCGTTTGACTCTTTGCAGCAGTAATATTAGAAACTCAAGGGAATTATGGGAAGACCGATTTGCTTATTCACCTATTATTTCATTTCATTTATTTATTTTTTTAAATTTTTATGTTTGCAGTGGCAATAATACAAATTCAAGAGAATTAAGGGATGTCTGAGTTTATTTAAAATGTTTATTGTTTTCATTTTATTTAATTATTATAATTTTTTTTTAGTACTTGACTTTTTTGCAGCTGTAATGATAGAAACTCCAAGTAAATGGGAAGACAAAGAAAAAGAAACTGAAAACGGAGATGTTCTAAAGTGATTTGAAAGCTCTCTTGCTCTTTTTTCCCCTCACGCCCCTGTAAACCTGATTTGATTTCTTTGTTAGTTTTGGGAGAATAACATGTTTTTATGTGCTTTTCTAATTTGCGAGTCCGTTCTCTGAGGGCTTTCTGTATAAAGGATGGATACCATTTCCTCAAAAACTGTCTGTTCATTCCATGTGCTGAAAATAGTCCAGACTTTTGGGAAAAATGGCATGAAAAAAGAGCCTTAGAGGGTGGAAAAGTGGTAAAGGACAACCATCCTTGTCTCTCTTTCCATTCCAATTCCTGTGAGATGCTGGAGAGATGCAGTAGCATTTCCTGTGTGGCTCCAGGGTGGAGACCGAAGGGTTTGCTTTGCGTGACTCTTCACTTTCAATTAAACCTTGAATTCTCTCTTCTCTTTCTTCTCCTCTCTGAAAGAGAAATACACCTGTATATTTGTTGGGAAGTCCAGATGAGTTTTTGTTTGTGAAATAGAAGCATTACCTGGTTTATTTATGGCATCTGCATAACTTTTTACAACTAAAAAATCGTAGTAGACATAGATTCACATAGATTACTAAAGTAAAATTCATGCGATTGGCACATTGCGGATCCTACTTTTTGCATATCCTTTACTTTTTTGGTTATTACACTTGGTGAATGTGGACTCAAGTAAGTTTAATGGACGTTTTTTAATTGCGGTTTTAATTTTAGGGTCTGTGGATGCTGTGTGGCTTGGCGAAGTCTGGGCGTCTTTTTACGTTTTGTGTTTTCAACCATATGGGGGTGAAAATCGAAGAGAGAGCGAACAAGAGAAAGGAGATGGCTAGTGTCAGACGAAGCAGATGTGGCGTTGGCGAGTTCTGGACGGGGGCTTTCGAGGCGTATTACTGGACAATAGCTGGCTGTCACGCTAGTTTGAGGAGCCTAATCATTTGATAGGGCCCCCCTCCTCTGGGTACAGATTCCCTGAGCTTTAGTCCACTCACACTAACATTCTCTTCTGCTGAATTAGCTACGAAAGAACCTCTCACCCGGTCCAACTTCAGCCCAAATAATACCTGCATATGAGCGAGTGATGTGTGACGTGTGCATTGGGTGAGAGTAAATCTTACAGATACTGGCCTTCAATATTAAGCAGGTGGAAACAAAATAACTCGCAACAATATTGCGGTCAATTTATCTAGCCGAATATAAAAGATTAACGTGATAAATCCATGTAAAGTTTTTAAATATTCATTTTCAGATATTGGTTTGCAGGCGATTTATAGAATTGTCATGCTGTAACTTTTTTCCTTATGGTATCTTAATGTTTTTTTTCCTTATGGTTTGTGTATTGTTTCATTTAAATATTTTAGTTATCCCTTGTGCATCAAGACATGAACTACAACATCATTTCCAGAGTATTCCTGCTCAAAAACTATTTCTAGCGGACTTTAAATATTTTATTTGATTTAATTTTAATATATATATTTACTTACTTTTTATTTTATTTTATGTTATATATTATCTAATGTCTCCTTGAAAAAGTCCAGACTTTGGGGGGAAATGGCTTATTTTGGTTTTATTTTATTTTTATGTTTTGTTTTGTTCCAAACCTGTGACTTTCTTTAGGCTGTGGAATGCAAATATTTTGGTCACTCTTTTCTATATCATGAAACACATTAAGGACTGGGGTATCATAGAAATGTATCATAAAAGAGTCTTTTGAACTATATTCTAACTCTTTTGAAGCCATGCAATAGCTTTGTACAAGGAACAGATCCGAATTCTAGTCAATAACTCTGCTGAAATAAACGAAAATCTCTCACAGCTGATAACAGAGTGCTGGTTTTATTCTTTATTTAATAATAATCTCATTTTAATGTTTACTTTGTAGCAAGCCACTCAGATGAGGGCTCAGACGTGGACTCAGAACCGGGTTTGCCACTAAAGAGGAAACAGCGGCGCAGTCGGACCACGTTTACGGCCGAGCAACTGGAGGAGCTGGAGAGAGCTTTCGAACGCACACATTACCCTGATATATACACCAGAGAAGAGCTCGCACAGAGAGCCAAACTCACAGAGGCACGAGTACAGGTACATTCATGCTCAAACTTTTAATATCCAATTCATATCTTTTTCTTCCTGTAGAAGTTTTGTTAATGATGTGACCATAACATATTTGGCTCTTTTTTTGTGTGTCTGTGATCACTCTACACATACTTTCTCGTAAGTTGCTTTGCTGCAAAAAAAACATTAATGTGGTTTACACTGGGAGACTAAATTTACCAGCATTTAGCCCTGCACCCCTGCCCCGAAGTCACATGACACACTCGCATAAACACAGGCTTCTTTGTGCCACGTCTGACCTCTTGTTTTTACCCTAGTATTCTGTCGCAGAAAACCCCCAAAACAGAATCTTTTAATAAACTCTATTATTAAGTCCTTCTAACCCAATTAAACAAGAACCCGTGACGTGATGTCATCGCTTTTTAATGAGCACAGATGTTTCGATCTAAATCAGACCAAACAAGCTTCGAGCTACTGAACACACAAAGAGTGCCTGTGTAAACTCAGATACATGACACACACAAACACATTCTTATAGGAATAACATGGTTGAATATCATATTCATGAATAAAGGGGGGTGTCATTGGAAGTCCATGCTGAAATGTGTCATGTTTTAAATTTAGTACCAGTTTGAGTATAAAAACAATCTTTCGAGTGTCTGAATGTTTAATATACGTTTTTTTTTTTGTTGTTTTGTTTTCCCGTCCTGTAGGTTTGGTTCAGTAATCGAAGAGCTCGCTGGAGGAAGCAGGCAGGAGCCAATCAGCTGATGGCGTTTAATCACCTGATACCTGGTGGTTTCCCGCCCTCTGCGATGTCGAGTCTTCAGCCCTATCAGCTGGCGGACAGCCCTTACCCTCCCTCATCTATCTCACAAGGTGAGAACTATAAAGCATACTAATACACTACTAGTCAAAAGTTTGGGCCCAGTAAGAAAAAAAAAATGGTAACACTTTATTTTAGTGTCCTTGTTACATACGTTACATGTACTTACCATAGTAATAACAGTAAATTATGCATAATTACATGCAACTAACCCTCCTCAACCAAATCCTAATCATACCCTAACCCTATAGTAAGTACATAGAGTTACTTAATCTTACTCAGTACTTAAATATATAATTACACTGTAACAATGACACCTTAAAATAAAGTGTAACAAAAAAAAAAAAAAGTTATTTTATTCAGCAAGGATGCATGAACTTTTGCATTTATAATGTTATAAAAGATGTATATTCAAATAAACGATGAAAAAAATGCATCATGGTTTACACAAAAATATTAAAAATAATAAGAAAATGTTACCTGAGCACCAAATCAGCATATCATAATGATTTCTGAAAGATCATGTGACACTGATGCTGAAAATTCAGTTTGACCATCACAGGAATAAATTATATTTTAAAATATAATTTTAAATGGATACAATATTTAAAAAAAATTCTGTTTTATCATATTTTTGATCAAATAAATGCAGCCTTGGTCAGCAGAAGAGACTTGCAGAAATCTTACAGACCCCAAACTTTTTTTTGAATGGAAGTGTACTTCATTTTTTAAACAGTCAGGCAAATGGTTGGTATGAAACCATTCAAAACATTTTCTGAAACTATTTTTGGTTCATTTAGTCCTTGGAAGCTCAAAGATATGAATTTGGATGGTATTTATATCAGCACAGCACCTTGATATTTTTTAAAGAAGCTGTGTCTGGGAGGGAAAACAAATTCTATTCGAACGGCCGACTAGAAAATTGCCAACCTGTGAAAACTGAAATGACCTTGAAAATGTCTTTACAACAATTATCATTCAAAAAGGCCTAGTTTTTCTCAAGATCAACTTTTAATAATAAAACGGTATATATATAAAGTATATATATAAAGTAAAGTACATACAAGTGATCTTGATTTTTCATCAATATCTTGTCTCTGTTTTCCCTTTTTCTCTTCCTCTGTTTCTTTTCCTCCCTCTCAGATCAGCCCAGCACTGTGCACAGGCCTCAGCCTCTTCCCCCCACCTCGGTGCATCAGTCTGGGCTTGGCAGCGGACCGGGGGCCCAGGAGGGGAGTTCGGCCTACTGCCTCTCCTCTGGACGTCATGGATTCTCTGGTTACTCGGATGGCTATGTGGCTGCGCCAGGCCATGCAAACCCAGTGAACCCCAACAGCCTCCCATCACAGGTCAGTATCATCTCATGTGACATATACGGTTCTGGATATGTAGTATATGGCTGTATATATTGCCAGATGTTTTTACCACACAATCTGTGTTATGGTTGTGACATTGTTGTTACTCAGTTCTTTAGACAATCATACAGGGTCATAAGGAATTCTTAAAGGCACACTCACAAAATAGTCATTATCAAGGTTAGTAAAGACACAGTTTGGGGTCAACATTTTAAAAAGTGTCTTTGTAAGCAGGATATTATACTTACTAAGGGTGCATTTATTTAATTAAAAACACAGTAATATTGTGAACTGTTTTCAATTTTAATATGTTTTAAAATGCAATTTATTCCTGTGATGTCTAAGCTGAATTTTCAGCATCATTACTCCAGACTTCAGTGTCACATGATCCTTCAGAAATCATTCTAATATGCTAATTTGGTGTTTAAGAAACATTATTTTTATTATCAATGTTGGAACCAGTTGTACTGCTTAATATTTCTTTGGAAACCGTGATACATTACTTCCAGGATTCTTTGATGAATAGAAAGTAATAATTGAAATCTTCATTATAAACGTCTTTATGGTCACTTCACTTTAATTGCTGAATAAAAGTATTGATTTCTTTAAAAAAAAAATCTTACTGACCCCAAACTTTTGAATAGTCTATGCAAGCTTTATTTATTGTTATGTTGCTTTCTGAAGGTCTCTGTTTTTACACCGGGCGGATTGGCAATGTGAGTGAATGTGAGAATGAAGGTGTGAGGAGGGGTTGGACATGACCAAAAGGATGATGATGGAAACGAGAAGTGAAAGACAATTATTTGTGATTACACACTCATCAGCTGTTATCTGTCGGCTCGCCTGCTGCGCACAACGTGCTAACAACCAGAAAATGAGCTCCTAACTGCCTCAAAGCATCCGGTAGTTAGACAGGAGCCGCATTCTGGATCCTGTCCTCTAACTCAAACCCCTCTGAGTGCTGCGTGATACAGATAAATAGAATGAAAGAGACGGACAGAGAGAGAAAGAAATGGACACGGATGAAAAATTAGAGTGATTTAGATAGAGAGCGGCCCTGAGGCTATGAAACAGAAGATGGTGTTGAGAATGAGGTTCTTTCTCAAAACACACACACATAAAAGAGACAAAAGCCTGAAACGTCAGGAAAATTTATGGAAAACAAGCAACACTGCGGTCTAAACGCACATCGCCATTGATCAGATATGATATGTCACAATAACTTTCACCCAAAAATAGAAATTCGGTCTTTATTTACTCACCCTCATGTTGTTCCAAACTTGAATGGCATTCTTTTTTCCAGAGAACATTTTGAGGAATAAAACAACAGCTCACTGTTTCCATGTCTCCAAAAAATAAAACTCACAAAAAAAGCACCATAAAAGTATCATGAGTCCATGCAACTTAAATTTGGGTGTGTTCCTCATAAGTCTATAATATTCATGGCTCCAGAAGAACACGTTTATGCCACTTTTGAGACTTGACAGTCCTTGTTCACTATACTGTTAAAATCCGCATGACAATTTGATTTTTGCGTTTCATGGAAAAAATGGAACGACGTGATGAGTAAATAATGACAGAATGTCAACATTTCGTTTGAAAAGTTTGGTATCGCTTGGTAAAATACATTTAAATCAAAATTGTATCTGTATCTCTTAATATTGTTGGTTACACTTTATTTTAAGGTGTCATTGTTACAGTGTAATTATATATTTAAGTACTGAGTTATATTAATTAACAACATGTACTTACTGTAGGGTTAGGGTATGATTAGGGTTTGGTTGAGGGTTAGTTGCATGTAATTATGCATAATTGACTGTTATGTAACAAGGACACTGTAAAATAGTGTTACCATATTATTATAATGAACCTGAGCTAACATGAACTAACAATGAACAGTTGAATTTTTATATAATGAATAAATACTGTAACAAATGCATAGCTCGTTGTTAGTTAATGTTTGATATCTAATTTGAACTAATGGGACCTTATTGTAAAGAGTTACCAAAATGTCTTTACTTTTCTAAATATGCAAAAGTTCACTTCTTGATTTTAAAAAGCGTAAACCTTATGAAATAACGGCTCCTATCCGTGGATTGTGACTATCGCCTCGTGTACAGTAATTGAACTGCACAAAGTTATTTAACATGACGTATTAATTGAAGTGTGTCTAATTGCAGCGCCCCCAGCAGCAGGGTTTGTAATCAGAACCAATTCCTAGTCATTAAGGCAGCATTCCTCCGTCAGGAATGACTTAGAGGTCAGGTAACTCTCACACTCACACTCAGTCTGTTATCGCCATTAGTGTGTGTGTGTGTGTGTGTGTGTGTGTGTGTGTGTGTGTGTGTGTGTGTGTGTGTGTGTGTGTGTGTGTGTGTGTGTGTGTGTGTGTGTGTGTGTGTGTGTGTGTGTGGTGTGTGTGTGTGTGTGTGTGTGTGTTTGTAACCGGGCACAGGGTCGGCCAGTGCCGTTGGGTTGTTGAAGGGCAGGGATTCTCGTCGTCATGACGATGTTGGAACTCTCAGCGTCTGGGATTGTAATTATGAGATCCTCCAGACTCTTAATTGATTGGAATGGGAGAATTTACCCTCCATAATGCGCTGTGTAATTTATGCAAATTGGCCACTTTGTTGGCTAATTGTTTGAATTATGTATTTATCTGTGGTTGAATGTATGCTAAAATAAGCTTGGGATTCGGGGTGTGTGGAGGAGGGTTGTCCCTCCAGATTGGTTTGTAATTTATTAGCAAACGAAACTGTGATTATTTAGAATTATATGTTATTTTATTTATTATCTATTAATTAAAAATATATATATATGATAGTACATATGTATTAGATGGAGATACTTTGATAAATACCACGGTACTGAATGTTTGCCATATATATACATATATATATACATATACATATATATATATATATATATATATATATATACATACATATATATACACATACACACGTGGTTTTCTGATACAAAATTTCTGATTTCTGATATTCACTATTTTCTTATCCCATAAATTCCTGTCCATTGTCTCAAGTGTACTTTTTAGTAAAAAATAAAAAATAAAACAATGTGGTAACACTTTATAATGCATTATAAAGGTACACATAATGTATGTTATAATGCATTATATTTTTTCCTAAATAATTGTAACCAAAGTTAAAATGCATTATAATATTATTAGCAGATTGTGAGTTGTTTATCATGATTTAATGCATTATACTTTCTAAAAATGTGTTCAATGAATAGATGAGTAACATAATTGGGATACAATTATTTTCGAGATCATACAATGCATTATAAGGTCCTTTAAAAGGCATAATTAATGCATTAACATACTTTTATAATGCATTATAAAGGCTTTGTTACCAAATGCGTAAAGTCAAAAATAAGTTTTTTGTGCCTGTTCTCCTCTCAGTAAATAGTGCTAAAAAGGCACTTAGTAATATGTAAAAGATGTTAGTGTTTAGTGTTTTGCTGTGCTATTGTTGAAACACAGAGTTTAAATCAAATTAATTGTCCAGGTTAAATATAAAAAATGATTTCAATGTATCAGTTTGTAAAAACAACAACAAAAAAAGAATTAGTAATTACAAAAATCGCTTCACTTTATTTAATCTACAGTATTCCATCAGAATGGCACTATGGATTTGTAAGTGTGTTTTTGCTCTGAGCTCGAGCGGTTCTGGGATGCTTTATCCCACCGGTTCCTCCGGACAGCTGCGTACATGCATCACACTGGCTGGGAAAATGTTTTATGAGGAAGCTTTTTGTCAACAACTCCTGTCTGTGGTCTCGACATGGAAGGAAGATTTTCTCTTTCACCTCACATGTAGCCGGGGCCCGGGCCCCCCATGGGGAGGTGAACGAGAGCGTTTAACCTCCATGTGCTTTTCATTTGTTAAGCATCACACATCACCGTGTGACTCACACATGCGCTGCTGTACATGATATACGCTGTCAGCTCGTGTGACCGTTGAGTTATCTGCAAGGTGGGGAAAGCACCTGAAAATCTGTGAGCGCTTAGAGCTTTGAGTCCGTCCCTGTCCTGAACAGCTGTTGAAGATGAACCCCGAGAGGAATTTCATGACCCTTCACACAGCTTGTAAAAGTGTTAACCGCTCAAACACACACGGTTTCCTAGCTGAGTGCCATAGATGCCTGTTTTGAAGTAATGTACTGGGTTTAAAACTAGTTAAGCTCATTGCACTGCATTTGTGCCATCAGTCGGATTATTTTTAAACAAAAAAACTATCTAGGTTACAGTGTGGCACTTTGAATGGAAGTGAATGACGCAAATTTTTGAAGGATTAACTCTTTTACACTGTAAAAAAACTTAACTCATTATTTTGAGTTATCTTTTTGCATGTTTTTTTTTTAGTTTATCTAACTTATTTCGATAAGTTGAGGACAAGAAAACTTAAAATTTCTTGTTGTCTGGACAATCTAGATATCTCTAAACAAAAATATAATTTGAAATAACTAAATTGTTAAAATATTTTTTTACAGTGTATTAGAACTTTCATTTGTATTTATTTTTATAGTCATTTTAGGTAAACTGAATAGAAATTTACACAGAAAAGTTTGATAAATGCTAAATCATGTTAATACTCAATTTTAGTGTCATTAAGATGCTTTTGTAGTTTTTATTAATATTTTTAATTATTTTTATTTTTATATTGTCTGTTTTAATTTAAATTTAGTTAAAGATAAAAAAAACATGTTTTTGTCATTTTAATAGTTTTAAATGTCTATTATACATTTTTATTTTAGTTATTTTAGTACGTCAAGTTAAACTAAATCGAAAATGAATATTTGCCTTGGCATCAAGCGGAAATATTTTTTTTATATTTTCTTTAAGTTAACGTTTATTTTATTTCAAAATATTTTTTTGGTTTTAGTTTTAGTTAACTGTAATAACCTTGCTAAGTGCATCACTGTAACCGAGACTTTTGGTTTGAAATAAAGTGTAACCAAAACATGATTTATGAATTGTTTTTTTCAATTGAGGACATTTCCAGATGTCCCCAAAGGGAGGTTTTTGCAAGATTTAGCTCACATCTGAGGACAAATTTGTCCCGATAGTATATCTAAGCAAACCCACCCACGTATTTAATGTGCAATACTTTCTCTGCGACTGTTATTCCTCTTCCCACAGCATGTGGCACACGCATTCCCTCCGCTTTTCTTGTTCTATTGGATTTCTTGACAGAAAAAAAGTTTTCTTACTCTTCTTGTTTTTTCATCTGGTTATGCTCTTTACCCAAACACACAACTCTACACTTTTTCAGGAACGAGGAAGGAAATACAGCCCCTCTCGTCTGACTCCGCCCCCTCTTTGGTTGCACAGGGTAACTGTTTAAAAGGAACCATGTGTCCTGCAGGATGGGGAATAATTTGACTCTCATGGACTCTGGACGGAGTCAGTGGGCCGGTTGTTCAGTCGGTGTGCTGGAGATTTTTTCTGGGCCGGTCTGGTTTTGATTAATGATTAGCAGAAGGAGGGAACTGATATGTACTTGGCCCATCAAGGAGCGGTCGAGAGCTCACAGACACTGATGGCACACTCACGTCCCGCTTCCATCTGTCTGTCACTGGTGTCAATTAGATACGGGCGGCCAGAGATGCTGTGTGTGAGCTGGAGAGATCTTTACTCGCTGTCACCGAATCATTTCAGATGCTGTTTGATAGAAAGGAGGGTTTTTTAATTAAAAACTTTACCCTTGTCAGTCATTATGTTCAGTTTGGTATGCTGAATTCCACATCAAATTAAAAACAAATTTCGTATGGTTTTATTTGGTGAAAATGCAGAATTCTCATAGATCTGGAAACTTTAGTTATTCCAGATGTATTAAAAATGGAAAAAATATTTTTTATTTACATACATAGTTAAAAAATGATCACTTAAATTTTCTTAAGTGGTCGCTAGGGTGTTGCTAGGTGCTTCAATGGAATTTTTCCCATTTTATCATCTGCCAGGTGAAAATTTGAACTCTGATCACTTGGAACAATGCAGGATTTGAGGTACCAAACAGTTTGAGCACAAATGTGGGACAAATTATGTGCCATTTCATCTTAAAGGGATTGTTCACCAAAAAATGAAAATTCTGTCACTATTTACTCACCCTCAAGTTGTTGAGGTTTTCATCGGTAGCCATTGACTTCCATAGTATTTTTTTTCCATGCAATGGAAGTCAGAGGCTACTCTCAAATATTTGGTTACCAACATTCTTCAAAATATCTTCCTTTGTGTTCAGCAAAAGAAAGAAACTCATACAGGTTTGGAACAACTTGATGGTAAACAAATGATGACAATTTTCGTTTTTGGGTGAACTATCCCTTTAAGTTTACTTAGTTAACGGCTTGTTCAAAACTTAAACCGAAAGTATGAGCAATAGTAAAAGTGATGCTTGTAACATGATTTGGTCACGTATCAGCCAACCAGAATAAAACCAGCCTGAACAGCACAGAAATCTATACTGGTCCAGGCTAGTCATTTCAGCAACTCAACATGGTGTTCTCTTCTTCTTTCTTTCTCTCAGGTGATGGGGCTGTTGAATCCAGGTGGAGTTCCCCACCAGCCGCAGAGTGATTTTGCCCTCTCTCCGTTGACGGGCGGTTTGGAGCCCAACGCGGGCATGGCTGCCAGCTGCCACTCTTCTCAGAGACTGGAGGCTCTGCCAGGCCTGGCCAGCATGCCAACTCTGCCCAGCTCCCAGTCCTACTGCCCCTCCAGCTACAGCTCACCTGGGTACAGCGTGGACCACGTGGCATCTTACCAGTACAGCCAGTATGGACAGAGTAAGGTGAATAGCAGCACTGTTTGTACTGTAGTGAGAGACCCACATATTTATATTCTAAAACATTTCAAAACATTAAATGTTCCATTTCGGATTTGCTTTGTAGTGGGTGAGAACACTATTTAAATGTTTAGGAAAAAAATCTACCAATGTTCTTCTTACATTGTGAAAAGTTTTAGCAAAATACTCATTTTATTTATTTTTTATTTATTATGCAAATAAATACTATATTAGAAAAAAATATTAGCAAATATTCATAACATCATATGCATGTACCATTAAGGTTGGCATGAAACAGAAGTTGCGATTTTGTCAGAAGTTTTCTTTTCTTCCCCAATGTGACCGAGTAATATATCCAAGTGAAACGGCTTCTCGAACAAGAAACAATTTAGGGTGGGATTTGATTTTGTCCATTGGAAATTGATTGGATGGTTGTGGTTTGCTATTGGTCGATCTCATGTGAGTGACAGTTTGCCCCGCCCTCATGCCAGTATACATGTCATCAAAGAAGAGATGTCGCCGCAAGAGGGAGGAGGAATTAATTTTGATTAAAGATTACGAGGGCACACAAATGCAAAAAATAATGGATGTGCACAGAAAAATAATTTATAATGCTGCAATATTCCATAAAAAAAATTAGGTAACGCTTCCTTTTACAGTCCAGTTACCCATGTACATACTCAGTACTTATTTTAGTAATTACAATTACTGGGTAATAACTAGGTACTAACCCTGAACCTACCCCTAAACCTACCCCCTAACCCATGTACTTACCTTATATTAGCCAGTACTTTCTAAGTAAGTACACTGTAAGTACTGTACTGTAAAAGGAAGCGTTACCAAAAATTATTTTTCCATTTTGATTTCATGGTGACTTTAAGACCCTTCCTAAAATATTTCTGATTTGTACACTTTGACACAAGCAAGCCACATTATTTTGATACATTGCATCACCACAGCTCCACTTTTTAGAGTAAACTTGCTAAGCTACAGTCCTTTCAGAGAATAAAAAAAAAAAGGATTGATTCTATAGAGAAACACGATCTGAACGTCAACTGAGATTATTTTCAGTGGCGTATTCGTCTTCTAATCTGAGACGTAATCATCATTTTACATTAGTTAGTTGTAATCCTTTACAGGTTAGTGCTGTCATGGTTTATGATGCTTAACCCGTAACCTTTCACGACCCTGTGAGATGAGCTATATCTCATCAGCTCCAGGCATCCGTCAGCCAGCCATGTAATGAGCTCTGGGTAACAAAGATATCGTTCATGATCTACTCAAACACAGTGAAATGAGAGGAGCAGGCATCTCAGAACTTGTTTGACAGAGTCGGAGGAGGGGGGGGGGGGGGCCTTACACACCAGGACTGCATGTCGAGTGCCCAATCCAGGACTGCATCTTGATATCATTAATTTGCTGGGGTCCGCACCCCGTAAGCACAGAGCTGGGGGTCCGTGGAGGAGTTAGCGGGGGTCTCGTGTTGGAGTAGAATGGCCCTTGGCAGGCAGATATTAGAACCATGTGTTTCAGACGGGTCAGATCTGTAGTTGCTGTTGATCATTGACTCTGATCCATACAGAACTGAATATAGGACAGCTCTCTTTTCACCCCCCCACCACCAATCGCTCTTTTTTTGCTCTGTCTGTCTGTATTCTTAGAGGAATTGGCACGCACTGGCTCTCTCAATCATGTGCTGTATTTTGCTGGATCTTTTGAATATTTCAATTTGTCTTTCTTTCTATTGGCAAAGGCTATGTTGATATAATCATATATTGATGTCAGTGGCCGATCGGATCATAAGTAGACGAGGGAGACACATTCCTGTTTACACCTGGTGTTTTAATCCGTCTCTTTTGTCCATTTTCGACCTGGAGGGCTATGGCTGGGTAAATGTATGTTTTTTGTTTGTTCAGATCTTTCGATCTAATGGACAAAATAAGGTCACGTGATTTTCATGAACGCGACCAGAGACGACAGAAAAACATGGAGAGCAGCAGCTTTCGTTTCTGCTCTTATAGCTGCAAAACAATGACACACTCTGTGAGTGTGTGTTAGAAATCAGGAATGGTGAGCGAACATTGTGCTTGGGATGTTTTTTGTCTTCAAACCAAATTTGGATCTTCAGCCAACAAAGTTTAAATCCTGTCTGGCTAGTGCGTTTCCCGTGATGTTTACGCATTAGACCAGGCGGCCTTTTGTGGCTGTTCACATTCGGTCACATGAGCGTTTACACAACGAAAGCAATCCGGTCAATGAGTTTTCGACTACCTCTGGAAGTGGTTAAAAGTGGACATGCTCAAAATGTTTTATACCCCGCTCTTACACTTGTGATCCGATTGTCCAAAACGCATCTTAATATCAGTTGTAAACAGGGCTAGTGTTTCTCTGCCATTGACCCAGAGACCACTAGGAGGCATCAGTAAACTTCTCAATGTTTAGTATATTTTAATTTATGTAAATAATAAAATTATATAATTTCAGGTCTATAAAATCATTTTAAAAATGCTAAAGGCTACTAAAAATATAAAATTCTGCAACATATAAACAAAACGGTTAAATTTTAGTTAGTCCCCTAAACAATTAGCAAAGTTTAATTAGCAAAAATGATGTGATGTGACATTTATTGTATTGTATTTTGTTGTTTTATTTAGTTTATTTACTCTCCAGAGATATTTATAATGTTAAATTTGTCCACAGAAACAAAGTAATATAAAATATTGTAGAAGCAGGTTGTATAAATGAAGTCTGAAATTTACATGAATTTATATGCAGCTTAAATATGTATAAAAAAATAAACATAGATGTTTAAATTTCTGTACTGTATATTCAATAAAAACAATTTTAATCATACATTTTAATTTAATTTATGTTTTATCATTGTTTTTTTGGCAATAGTTTGAATTTATTTATGTTTTCATTTTCATTTTAGTTAAAGTTTTACTATTTTTTGTGTGTTTTGTCATTGTCATTTTGTAAAAAAAAAAATTGTATATGTTTATATAGTTTTTATTAAGTTTTATTTGTATTTTTTTGTTATTTTAGCATTTCAACTTAAAATATTTTGAAAATGAGAAATAAGTCAACTAGCTAAAACAAAATGTTGAATTTTTCATATTTTTAATGTATGTCTCTGTCTCTTTCAGGTGCCTTTCATTATCTGAAACCCAGCATGGACTGAATGAAGACAGACAGGAAGGAGATGAAGAGATCTATGGATAGCCTGACCATAAACTCTTGCACTTGAGCTCTCCTTGAATGTTTGACCAAAATGACCATCCATCCTCAAACTCCCGCTCCTCACTGGGTCTCTGAGCGAGGAGCGTTGTGGAGAAGCCAGGGGTGACGGCGGTCCTCCCCGACGCACTGGGTCCAAAGTGCGACCGAGTTGTTTTTATGAGGGGGATATTGTGGGTAGGGTTGGGTTGGGTTTAGGACCAGGATCGAGGTGAGTGGTGGAAGGCTTAGTTTGATAATTTAGTCCTGGAGAAAACAGCCTCTCCGTATATCCATCCCGTTCTGGAGCAGGCCACTGCATCACACGTTCTCACGACACTTACTGCCTCCTTCCTGAAGAGCGACATGGGACACACGGAGCACAAAGGGAAAGGACAAATAAACAACTCGAAGACTGAGACTGTGCTTATAAACAGCATGGAATGGCAGGGAAGATATACTCTGATATCAGCTGTCCACTGACGGACGCACTTTAGTGACGGTGACTCTTTGGTTGAGACTTTTTTATTGATATATTTAGGAAATAAGGGCTCGGAAAAGTGTGCACACTTTCCTTGTTTCTCATCCGTAACTAGACAAGAATGACATGTTCGCAAGTCAACGCTCTCAGGTCCTCTTCAAAGAGAGAAAGAGGTTGACCTTGAAGGAATGCACTCAAGTGCCCGATGGAATTTCAGTCGTGTCAGAGAGATAGACGGACTAAACGAAAAGTGTGATCCCTTTACTACCAGTTCATCTGAGCACACACAAAATACCGAAGTATGAGACAGAAGAGATGTTCAGAATGGAATACTATCATATCGCTTATTGCATACTGTATACTACAGTATATACTAAAATAGTTTGAGAAACAGAACATATGCAATGATAAATATTTTCAATTGTAGTATGCAACCTGTTGCATTTTAATGTCATTTAGTGTAAAACATCTTTTGTATGAATCAAGAAAATCAAATTGCTTTGGGCCCTATCATACATCCGGCGCAATGCAGCGTCAGGTGCGACGTAAGTGTGTTTTGCTAGTTTCAGCCCGACGCAGTTATCATTTTCACGTCCTGCGCCACGTTGTTTAAATAGCAAATGTATTTGCGCCCATGGGCATGCTGGTCTGAAAACGAGTGTTCGTGCGCATTGAAGGCGCGTTGCTGTAAGGCAACTGAAATAGACTGTGCCATTGACCAACTGAAACCTGGACTAAAGTCAATGGTGCAGAATTTTTTTGTTATTTAAAGAGTGTGTTAGTAATTAACGCCTATAGGCGGGTGCACAACGCACGTCTGCTTGTGCACTTTAACCTCGCACACGAGCAGATCCGTTTCCTCTCTGGAGAAGCGTTCGGTTTCCATCATGCAAATAGTGAATCCGCCATGGCGCGAGCGCAACTGGCTTTTAAAGGGAATGGGAGATGAGACTCTGATTGGTTTATTGCACATTACGCCCAAAACACACCCATTACTCATTAAGAGAATAAGGGCAACTCTTTTAGACCATGCGCCGGGCACGCCGAACATTTTTCCCGTCGTTAAACTAACAAAAGTGGATTTGGACACGACCTAACTGCACTTGCGCTGTGCGCTTTAGACCATGCACTTAGATCAATAAATAGGGCCCAAAGAGTCAAGTTAGATCCATTTTGGATCCAAGGAAGGTCAAGTTGAATCCACTGCATTGTGGTATTACGTATTTCACAGTGTAATGGCAAATGTAGAAGGTCATCTAGTTAGTTTTGCTTGCAGAAAATTCACATAATACACATAGGGCATACTGCAGAATTAGTATGAGTAGTATGGTAGTACGCTATTCTGAACATTCAGAGAGACACAAAACAAACCCAGTGAAAGTGCAATACACACTCAATACCTCATAAACACTCGTCTGTTCTCACTCGCTCAAGAAGATCATCTGTTCTTTAACTCTGTGTGTTCGACTGTTTTTCGTGCAAGAAAAGATCCAGATTCATAAGGTTCATAATGTTTCATCATATTTTTACACTGCAGTTTGCAGAACTGAGTCTCTGTAACACAATGTTCATCTGCCTTCACATCTTCAGAATTGGAACAATTTTTTTTTACCTTGTTTGTTTTTTATACTTGTTTTTTGGTTCTCGACTGCATATAATTGTTGATGGAGAATGTGTAAAATGCAGCCTATTTACTATTTATAAGAAAAAATAAATAAATTGCATCAAGCTTATTGTTTTGAAATTAGTGATTTTTTTAACCTTTAAAAATCAAAACAATACAAAAAATGGATCTTTCTTGTTCATCTTTATGTTTCCCATCTTTTTGCTCTCCTCTTTTTCCCCCTTTCATTTTTTATAGTCCTTCTACATTTTATTTTTTTGTTGTGAAATAAACAACAAAATTGAATTATCTTTCTGAATCACGTTTAACATTTTTAAAATGATTCTGCACCTGTGAATCAAACAAACTATGTATGAAATGCTGATTTTGGAAAATCACGTTTCAAATAGCTATCAATTTATTCAGCCGTTCATTCATTCAGAAATGTATTGAGTCTCATAAACACTCTTTCATGACAAAGTCCTTTCTCTCCAGGAGCTCTTAAAGGGTTAATGACTGAAGAACTGACTTGCTGTAAAACATTCAAACACTACAGGATCTTTCTTTCACTCTTTCTTTCTTTCTTTCATATTCTCTTCTTCTCATATTCTTTCTGTCTATTCTTTCTTTCTTTCTTTCTTTCTTTCTTTCTTTCTTTCTTCTTTCTTTCTTTCTTCTCTTTTCTTCTCTTCTCTTTTCTTTCTGAGAGAAATCTTATGAAAGAAATCTTTACATAATAAGCATTAATAACACTATACAATAAAATAAATAAATATAATAATAATGAAGAAAAGAAAAATCGTTATAAAAGTGTCTTAAGGTATATAGTGTGTGGTGGTAGTTCATTTTTTCTTTTTCTTTGCCTCTCAATTTTTCTTTCGCTCTATTTCTGTTGTGGCAAAAACTTCTGTTAAACATCATCACTGCGTAAGAGACACTCAGAGTCAAATTAATAAAAAGAGAAATATTTATTCTTGCAAGAAGGCCCAGTCGCCATCACAGCCGTTACATTCTGTGAAGTGAGTGGCGCGCACCAGGAAGACATGAGACAGCTTTTATACTCTTTTCAAGGTTCCTTCTCACTCGCTGTACTTTTCCACCCAGATAAGGCCCCCACTTCTGTTCAGTTTTTTCTTAAGGACACAAACTGGTACTGGAATAAACTAGCCAAATCTGACCATTCCTAAGGTCGAGATGTCCTGTCCCATATATTCCTGAAACGTCACGCACAAGCACGTACACACATATACTTTTACACATTGAATAGATTAGGAATAAATGACTATTAAAATTTCTACAACAATTCCACACTTTTTATCATTCAGATTACCCATAATCACAATAATAAACAAAAAGACAAATTTTAAGTCATATCATCACGCTACTCTTCATCTCTGTTTTCACATAACTGATCACTCTTCTTAAACATTTGTGAAAATAACATTTTGAAAAGAAAAAGCTTAGGCTGTTTTTGTAAGGATAGTCCCTTAAGTATTAGCAAGCAGATAAAGAATTCAACTAAAGCCGGGCTAGATAAACAATCACTGTTGTTGTACCCCAAGCATAGCTTGACCCTCAGTCACCTTAGTTAAATAAGAAATAGTGTACAGACTAGTTAGAAAAACAACAAATCATCAATCCACAGTGGTTACATCAAAATATAAAGTATAAGAAAAGTATAATAAAACCCTTCATTTCAAAACCCTCTCCTTGTACCTTATCACATAGCGGATAAGCACAGCTTTTAACCATCTGTTCATAACAAAAACATTCATAGGAAGAAGAAAAAGAAAAGAAAAACAAACACCAAATGTCTAACACATGTCACTGTAGCTTCCACTACTAGAATCATCTTCATCACATTTCTTGTCATTGTCATCATCATTTGGATAAAACTGTCATTTTACCAATTTAACTGAGCTGGAAACACACAATATTGACAATCCTACCCCCGAAACCCCAAAGAGTAATCAAACAATCCATTCATTTTCCTAAAATACTTTCTAATTAATCAGTGACCAATCAAATCTCGTTGGCGTTGTTTAAGGTGAGATGTTTGGACGGTGGTGTTTGCAATCTCCATCCTTGCAACCTTGTTTGTGGAGTGGACCATAGCCTCTGTCACCTGTGAATGGAGATCTTAAGTGTTTTGTTAGTGCTGCTGGTCGTCCTTCTGGTGTGACCTGTGGAATTTTCACCATTTGTTTACTGATTATATACATTATTAGTTCCAAATTTATTCTCAGCATCTGGCCACTCCAACAACCTGAAACTCATTCAACTATTACATTAACATTCAACCCACTTTGCTCATGTCAACAACACAATATTAATACATTTTGGAACAGAATCATTCTGTTAGCTGCAATCCAATCTGACATTCTGTGAAAGGAAAATTTTAAGTTATGCTCTGCTCCATTCTCTGGAAAGAAAACAAAATGTTGAGGTTATTTTCAGATAGTAAAACTACACGTAGTTTCTTTTGTCTACTGTTCTGCCGTGACCTTCGCTGCCACATCTGCCCCTACGTTTCCTGTTGAAACAGTCCTGCAAATACATTTACAGAAAGCAAATTTTGTTTGGGACGGCCTTTTACCCAATTAGACCCAGTGTCCTCCCAACATATATTGTCCCTTAGTAAACCATATTTGGCAATTGTTATACCATCTCCCTCTTGATGCACGACACAACTCGAGCATCAATTTAACATAACATTTAACATAGTGTTTTGATAAAGTTTGCATCAACACTTAACCCAAAAGTTGTCCTTCAGACAAATTTCCTCCAGACATCTTTATCTGCCTCTGAAACAAAAATATTACATTCTTCACTTAAAGCCACATTATCATCTGCTCAACGAAGTATTTGAAGGGCAAAGGCCCTGAGCCTCACAGCATATCCTGCTTTTCGGGCCTGTTGTTTGGTCTCTTAAATCAGTCATCTAAAAACATTTTCAAAGTCATCAATTGTTTCTATCAAGTCAGGTCATGCTGTACAGACTTGGTCACTTGTCAGTCAAATAACATTCTCATCCTTCTGCCCACAATAATCCTACATTTTTAGTGGCTCTCTTGATAATTTCATGTTTTACTTAGCCAATATGTCACTTTGTTGTTGCCATCAAATCTATAACATTTTCATTTATCTCAGGCCATGCCAGATGGTGATCTACAACTCCACAATTCCAATTTACACAAATACTTAAACTGATCCAGAACGTAATTCAAATCAACATCACAAAAGACAAAAGTAATTAATACCAGACAGAGCTTGATGACCAATCAACTTAAAGCTCGTCCTATGTTCTGTATCATCTTTCATCTGATCCACTCACAATTATCGCCTTCTTTAAAATTTGTCATTTGCCTCAACCCATCTGTAATGATGAAACAATATACTCACTATTCAGGCGGAATATTAGTACCCTCAACTAATACATACAAGACCTAAAGTGCTGTCACCATCACACACACTCATACTAGACACACATATGTTAACTGCTCATTTTCAATGTTCGCTTTTTTCAATATTAACTCTTTCTTTTATATATTATTGCTAAAAAGATTTAAATTTTAAATAAGATTTTAAACTTCGCATTTTTCTGTAGCTTTTACCTAATTTTACATGGTCTCTTAACCAGTTCCAAAGCATTTCTGTTCATTATTCATTAGATTTTCAGTCTGCTGGGTTGCTTTGTTTAATTTTTTCCTTATCATTATTTTGCTTCAGCTTGCTCTAGCAGGCCGACAACAGAAAGACAGACACAGTTTACCATCCCTTCCTCCACTCAAACAGTCTCTCTCTCTTATTAACAAATAATAATTACATTAAATTAATCACTATCCTTTTACCATTAAATTTTGTTATCTAGACTTTTCTCAAATCAAAAGCTGTCTTCATCTTTAGCCCTCCACCATGTCAAATGACCTTCAGGAGTTAAAACTATGTTATAAACACATTAGTTCAAAATCAACACTTCTATAAATTTTCTTATTCTTGCCCATGAGGCAGCCAATACATAAAAAGTTTTGTTCCTGTCTCCCATCACAAATAATGGCAATCCCCTCATGTTTCAGGTGGCTCTTGAACTCCCCCATAGCTCTTTATCTATAATTTTCTCTTCAGGGTGTTGTCCCCCTGGCTTAATTGCAGACACTTGTCACAATGAAAAACAAGCGTACGATTATGCGGTTTCTTCTGGCAAGTGGTATAGAGGAACTCACATTCTCTTGGGTCAGACTGCCGCAACTCGTCACAGCGCATCTCACCTCTCAATGCTCTGCTGACCCCAGTGGCCTCCAGTAGTCAGCGCTCAACTCTCATACCTTTCTTGCATGTACCACACCCCCGTCCTGAGGTGCCCAATGTCCGTGACCCCCTGCGTAAGGCTGTCCCCTGGCCAGGAAGATCATCCTGTCATTGAGTAGCCACGTACACACTGGTACCGCTCACAAACTGGTGACCGCTCTCTCCCATCACACAATCAGTTTCCTTTAACAGAACTCAGCTGCTTTCTGGAGCTTAGGAAAGGCACGTTCAAGAGTCACCAGAGCCATTCTGATTGCCTAATAGTGTTCACAGGGAGACAGGTTAATAACAGCAGTATTTAATCACTTAAATCCATTAACCATCTTAAAATCATCAACCTAGCTACTTAGATTACCCTCAGTGAATTTAGTTCACAACCATACATTCAGTGTACTGTTACTGTACATGTGTAACCGTAGCCATCGGGCCTGTTTCAATGGTGGAGACTTAAGATAAGACAAAGAAGTTACTGGTCCTAAAATAAAATAATCAAAAATGTTATTTCTATCTTTTAAGATCTGCATTATTATTTTAAAGACTTCTTTAAAGTCATTCAGTTTTACATTTTAAAACATTCACAAATACAAATTGCCCTCTTAATGGCAATGATTTCTTTTACATCTCTGTGTCTGATTTTTTCAACTGAAACACTGTGCTTTTCCTATAAATAGCTTATTATTACTTATGACACAGGGTCAGATAACAGCCTGTTAGCTGAAATTGACTGAGAGAGACTCTGAGGCACTCAGGATTGGTACACTGTTCTCTCATAAACTTCTAACTTCAACAAAATCATTAAACTTTTATCTATAATCTTTTAACTATCCCAGCTTAAGGCATCTTTGCCAGAAATGACATTTGTTTCCAAATAAACATAATTTTATAGTTGTCTTTATTTAGACATTACAGATTTCCACTCAAATGTGTCTGTCGTACTGGCCGTTTACAGCCACAGCACACATCAGATTCAGATAAGCAACCTGTTTCATTACAGCCAATAACAAACTTATCTTTTGAAAGCAAAACATCAGCTTCTAGTTCTTTCATGGTCAACAGTTTTCAAGCTGTTTGTTTAATCAGATGCCTTTCTACACATTTTACATTTATCAACTGTTAATTCAGTAACCAACTGCTTCTGCTTATTTGATCTTAAATAATTATTCTAGTTCTCAATAACATTTCACATTTCATCTCAATTTTAATTGTCAAGTTCTCAATTACCATAGCTTAATATGTCTTCAAAGTTTTTTCTAGGAGTTTATCAATCTCCAATCAGGATTCACACTAAATTTGACAAGGCTACTCTGCATCTTTCACAGTTATTATAAATCATCCGTAAGATTTGTCTCTCTATATTACCTGAATCCTTTTTCAAAATGTTGCATTAAAACACAATCATACTTTTAGTTACCTTTCTGCAACTCCCATTTGTTGGAGTCATTAATTTTACATCAAACTGTATTCATCAATTCACGTAAAAAAAAAAAAAAATACAATTATAGATATTTTCAAAGGATTCACTTTAAGACTTCAATCTTTTGACCTTGTTTTTATCTCTTATTCTTTCTCTGACGAAAATGTTAATATCGTCTTCACTTAAACACTGATCTACTTTCAAACCCACATTATTACCAGAAATGTGTCAATATCACATTTTCAACCACTCTCTCAGTGGGCATTTACATGTTAAATGGTCCTGCTGACCACAATTAATAGTAAAACTCCGTCTGCTCTAACTTACTGCACACCCTTGAAGCAGTGTGTTCCATTTAGGAATGCAAACAGAGCCACTGATAAGCAGTGCTCCATATTCTTTTACAGTCCACCAGTGGCAGATACAACAATAGACGAATCATAATCTTCATCATTATTATTGGCACAACATTAATTTCCAGAATCTTTGGACATAGCTGTCTTTACATTTTACTAATTTGCTATTATCCTTTCATAATAAACGAAGATGGATGGTAAATCCATTCCTCTCACTACCCCATAATAGACCCTTCAAGTTCAAAACACAATGATTGTCAAACTAACACTAAACATAATTTCAATCTTTATTTTACCATTAAAAATATAGAATTGTTCCCCATTCTGCTTAAAACATTCTTCATATCATGTTAATCATACAATGCCTTATTTTATTCTAAAACTGAATTCTCATACCAATTAAACAGTTAATTTGACTTCCATAAATTCTGTCTGACATTTTATTTTCATCACATATAGTTTTTTCCTACTATATTTCATCTCAATCTTCCCCTACATGCCATTTTCATTCTGTATCCTCTCCTTTCTTTTCTCAAACATGCCAGTTCCTTCATTATCTAACCAGTACATGATTGTTTGCACAATCCCCACATAAACATATCTCACACACCAACCTTCTTGTTTTCCCTTCACTTCCCTCTTCCATCAAATTTCTCACTTACAGTTCTCTCTTTTTCTATCACTCTATCACTCTATTTCACACAGACAGCCTTATTGCTGCTTGCTACTTCAATCCTTATCGTATAACTTTAAGTTCTATAGACATCTAATGTCATGCATCCATTTACTGGATGAAGAAGTAAAAACATTATTTCTCCTGGCAGTTCGACATTTTATCTTCAAGCCAACATTTCATTATCTGTTCACATTTTTACACACATGTTGAACGCAGACACTTTTATTTCTCACTGCCCTGTTCAACTGTTCCCCGCACCACCTTTAATCTTGTGGCGCTCAATATCATACATTTCTGCCCTTAATTTTATCTCATTTGACAGAAAACCGGTGTACCAAATTTCGCAAGCTTGCTTTTGAGACATCCCCATACTGCTGCTTCTCTGTTCTCTGTGGATTTCTCTTCAACGCGCGTTTTCTTTAGTCTGTTAGGCGTCCCCAACAAACCCGATTCTTTTCTTTTAACCCAAATCGGTCGGGTTGCACTATTAGTGCCCTCCTAACTATGGTTTACCAAAAAATCTGTTACGATTGTTCTGGTTCCCCCTAATTAGCCTCAGCACCTAAAAACAAATTGCTCCGTGGTGGAACAACTCATTTTCAGGTTACCTATCTGTTTGAAATCTCTTGATCTGTCACAGTTCTCAATTAATCCCAGATTATTTATCTGCTTGAAATTTCTTGATCTGTCACAGACCTCAATTAATCTCAGATTATTTTCCCTCCTATCTGTTTGAAATTTCTTGATCTATATATAGATCTCAATTAATCTCAGATTACGTACCACAGAAACAGCCCTCAGCCAGTATGGTTCAGTTTCACTCTTTGAAAAATATTTTAGCCCAAAAGAAAAATATTTTAGCCGTCTCTTACCAGAGATGTCTTGAGTTGCCACGGGTTCGTTTTCATCTGATTCCAGTGGAGCTTCTCCTGGCCCTGATAGCGGTCGGCCCCTCTCTCTGAAACTTACGAGGTAGAGCTGGAACTGCTCAGTCCAGGTGGCCAAACACCGTCCGCTCTCAGGTCCAGGAGGTACTGCCAAGGAATCCCACTCTGACACCAAATGTTGTGGCAAAAACTTCTGTTAAACATCATCACTGCGTAAGAGACACTCAGAGTCAAATTAATAAAAAGAGAAATATTTATTCTTGCAAGAAGGCCCAGTCGCCATCACAGCCGTTACATTCTGTGAAGTGAGTGGCGCGCACCAGGAAGACATGAGACAGCTTTTATACTCTTTTCAAGGTTCCTTCTCACTCGCTGTACTTTTCCACCCAGATAAGGCCCCCACTTCTGTTCAGTTTTTTCTTAAGGACACAAACTGGTACTGGAATAAACTAGCCAAATCTGACCATTCCTAAGGTCGAGATGTCCTGTCCCATATATTCCTGAAACGTCACGCACAAGCACGTACACACATATACTTTTACACATTGAATAGATTAGGAATAAATGACTATTAAAATTTCTACAACATTTCTTTTTTTTTTCTTTAGCTATTTCACTCTTTCTTTCTTTTGCTCTTTCACTTTTTCTTTCGCTTTTTCTTTCACTCTTTTTTTCTTTAGCTCTTTTACTCTTTCTTTCCTTTGCTCTTCATTTTTTCTTTTGCTCTCTTTCACTCCTTTCTTTGAATTTACATATTTACTAACTCTTCAAAACTGTTGAAGGGTGTGGTTGATGATGATTTCACTTTTTTAACTTTAGTTAGTGTGTAATGTTGCTGTTTGAGCATAAACAACATCTGCAAAGTTACAATGCTCAAAGTTCAAAGCAAAGGAAGATATTTGCTTTTAAAGAAATCGTTTCTCACATACTACAACAAACGGCTGGTTGGGACCATAGACATAATAATAGACGCCCTATTGGCCGCTTTGGAACATTGTCGCGATACGTCAACGCGTCTGCCATATTGCTGAGGGCATTTTCTGGATAAAAACAAAAATAACGTTTACATTTATCAACCGATTTCAGTGGTTTGTACGTGGTGTACAAAAAGTTCCATTTCTAGTTATTTAAAATCTCGATAGTTAGACTTTTTTTAATAAGAAATTGTCAAAGCTCAGGCTTTTCATGTACTTGGCTTTTTATTCTTGGATAATAATTGTGAAGACCCCCATACTGAGATATAATTTAATTTTACTTTAAAATGAAATAATGCATTGTGGAAAAAGCATTTTCTGCCTTTAACCCGATTTTAGCTTTTCTTGTGCTTAGAATTGACTACCATTGAGAAAATGAAACAATGGCAAATACAAATCACACCGGCATTTTTTATTGCACTAAAATTATAGATATTAACAGATATAGTAGGCTAATACGTACAACTACAGTGCAATGCAAATAGTAAATATAAGATAAAGTAAGAAGTAATAGTAAATAGTTTAGTCATTCAATAAAATAAACAAACAGTATACAGCAAATAAAATATTAATGAATAGTATAATTATATAATATCATAAGAACAATAATATAATAATACTATACTGATAATAGCATAGTTTATGTATAACACTATAATAATAGCAATAGAATATGAAATATCAATAACAGAATATAGACAATAAAAATAATAAGTTAAATAGTGACTAGTGAATAGTACAACAATTTAACAGGATAACTATAATAGACTGATAATCGCAAGTGGTATATTATAATAATAATAATAAATAAATAAAACATAATATCAATTGCAGAATAATATAGACAATAATAAAAATGATAAATTAAATAATGACTATACCTATACCAGAAACGAGTCCTTGTCATAAAAGTACTTGTCATAAAAATATAGATGAATATTTAGATTTCAGGAAATTTACTTTATTATATATAATTTAATATAAGCTAAAATATAAATCATGTCAACTCATGTCTCAACTTCCACAGCGAAGTTAACTAGCGACATCGCTATTTTAGTCTGACTGACTCCGGTGGCCAACTAAATTTACTATTACTAATTATATAATGACCAAATACAAGCAGAAACAAATGTTCTTGCTTGTGAAAGATAATTCCCCTGAGACCTGATGTTTTCAATTGTGCCGCAATTTGTACAGCCCCAAGCAGCACAGAAGCAGGCATTTTTCTCAATTCCCGTTATGAGAGTTATGGGAAAAATGCCCTCCGCAATATGGCGGCGTCGTTGACATACAATTCAGCGGCCAAGGGCATCTATGTATTTATTATGTCTATGGTAGGGACAGGACATTCCTTCCAAGTTAGTGACATCACTAACCCTAATATTTACATAAACCCCACCCCCAGGAACACGTTGAGAAGTCTGTGTACATTTGTGAGTCTGCTGAAGCTGTCGCATCCGTCTTTTCACATGCAATACAGTAAGTAACACAAATGCAATAGCATGTCACTCTGTAGGCATCTTACAACAGTTCCCACATGAGTGATTTTATAGGTTATATTGACAGAATATGCTAATTAAAAATAGTTAACTCCACATCAGCAACATAAATGTATCAACTAACCATTCAGAAATGTCCTGTTGCATTCTACATGTTGTCACTTCAGCTGTACGACTCCAGTTTAAACATAAAAGGCAGAACAGTTTCTGTCATTTTAGTGCTTGTCTGCGTAATCGGAGCTGCTAACACACACAAGCTCTTGAAGCTCCGTGATAGCAGCATGTGATATCAGGTCTCGCGATGTAACGAATTGCTTTACGGCAAAAAAAGATCTGATAAAATTCTGCTAAAATGAGCATCAAACAGAAATAACCTAGCGCCGTATACATATGGTGTTCGAGGCGCACATACACTACAGACTGCCGACAGTTAAACAGGGCGCGCGCAGCTCTTAAAGGGGTCACACCTTATTTCCACTCGTTACAGCTTCCATCCTACTGAACAGGTACCGGTGTACAGGGGGAGGGGATCAGGCCGTGAGTGCAGAGCCATCTCTGCGTGAGTGCTATTTACGACAGTACAAGTACTCCACAGCGACTCTAGGGGTCGCTGTTTGACAAAAACAGAATTCCTGCATAGTGCTGCTTTAAAGGGGGGGTGAAATGCTATTTCATGCATACTGAGTTTTTTACACTGTTAAAGAGTTGGACTCCCATGCTAAACATGGACAAAGTTTCAAAAATTAAGTTGTACGTTTGATGGAGTATTTCTGTGCCAAAAATACTCCTTCCGGTTTGTCACAAGTTTCGGAAAGTTTTTTTCGAGTATGGGTGTGTGTGACGTCAGGGGGGGGCGGAATTTCCTTATACGGGTCCTAAGAGCACTTCTCCCGGAAGGGCGCGCGCCCACCCGTAGACCAGAGTGAGAGAGCAAAAGCAGTACGCCCATCAAAGCGCTGTGCTCGGCTTTAGGGAAGTTCAGTTCTACGCCGGATTTGCAGATCGTCTAATGCCATTGCTTAAGGATGTAGCAGTCCCAACGATAAAGGTTCACGGTCGTGCGTTGGAACCGCAGGCGGTGAGTAAAACTGCTTCAAATGTCTGTGTTGTTAGCTATCGGCGCGTAAGCACAGCCCACACGGCACGCCTCCAGCCGCTCGTTTTTTTCCGGAAAGACTATCTTTCTTTTATAAATATAATAAAACTAAAGACTTTTTGGAGATATGAAGGATGCAATACTACTCTATAGGTACTCAAGATTAACATGAGATTGACTGAAACTGAGTGTTTCACCCCCCCCCCCCCCCCCCCCCTTAACATGCTGTAAAACATTATATGTGGGGTATTTTGAGCTAAACCTTCACATACACACTCTAGGAACAACAGAGACTTATTTTACATATTGTAAAAAGCCCATTATACACCCCTTTAAAGATTCTCTTTAAAACTGCAGTGAACCAAAGACAGTCTCAAAAACGCGGTTTAAAACCGCTGGTGTTTCTGACATCACAAACTACATTGTAACCAATCACGTCAATGAATGGATCTCTGAGCTGGTGTGAGTGAGTGGAGACGGGGCTAATTTGCATATTTATAGAACCGCATATACTAAATGAGGCAAGGATGTAGAGTTACATTCAAGCTATTTTAAGGCATGAAGTAATATTTTTCAAGGAAAACCGTTTAATTGTGTCATTTTGTGTTTCCCAACCCGTTTTTTCCTCTTGTGCCAGTCTGAAGTGTGAAACCAGATCAGAAATATGTTCCCATTCACATAAATTCACAAAATGCACACCCATTTTTGGTAACACTTTAGTTTAGGGTCCAATTCTCACACTTGCTTAGCATGCATATTACTAGGATATTGGCTGTTTATTAGTATAAAGCACATATTAATGCTTCATTCTCCATGACCATATTCTACATCCCTTAATCCTACCCAAGACCTAAACTTAACAACCTTACTAACTATTAATAAGCAGTAATTAGGAGTTTATTGAGGCAAAAGTCGAATCTAATCATGAGATTATTTACTAAATGTGTAAAATTAATTAAAAAATTCGCCATCATATTTGCATTTTATTTCCATCAGTTTGGTTTTATAGTTGGGCTTTGTCAGAGCAGTTCAAATTACCGCCTAAAGTCTGCTTAAAGGATTAGTTCACTTTTTAAAAAACTTTTGCTGATAATTTACTCACCCCCATGTCATCCAAGATGTCCATGTCTTTCTTTCTTCAGTCGAAAAGAAATTAATGATTTTGATGAAAACATTCCAGGATTTTTCTCCATATAATGGACTTCAATAGTAGCCAAAACGGTTCAAGGTCCAAATGAGTTTCAGTGCAGCTTCAAATGACTTTAAACGATACCAGATGATGAATAAGGGTCCTATCTAGCGAAACGATGCGCCATTTCGAAAATAAATAAAACAGTTAAAGTTTTATTAGCACAAATGCTCGCCTTGCTCTGTTCTGTGATGGGCGTTCGTGAATCTCCTGTTTGAACTCGTTCATCAAAATGAACAAATCTTTTTCCGAGTCATTTCGTTCGTTGAATGAACAAAATGACTCGAAAAAAGACTCGTTCAAAAATGAACAAATCTTTTTTCGAGTCATTTCGTTCGTTGAATGAATAAAATGACTCGAAAAAAGATTTGTTCATTTTGATGAACGAGTTCGAACAGGAGATTCACGAACGTGCATCTCAGGACAGAGCAAGGCGAGCATTTGTGCTAATAATAATTAAACGGTTTTATTTATTTTCGAAATGGCGCATCGTTTCGCTAGATAAGACCCTTATTCATCGTCTGGTATGTTTAAAGTCCTTTGAAGCTGCACTGAAACTGTGATTTGGACCTTGAACCGTTTTGGCTACTATTGACGTCCATTATATGGAGAAAAATCTTGGAGTGTTTTCATCAAAATCATTAATTTCTTTTCGACTGAAGAAAGAAAGACATGGACATCTTGGATGACATGGGGGTGAGTAAATTATCAGCAAAAGTTTTTTAAAAAGTGAACTAATCCTTTAAAGACCCCCTCCGATGAAAATAATGTTTTTCTAGGTGTTAACATGTTCTTGTGTAATTTTTCTTATCCCTTACAAAAAATTACTGCAGTTTTTTTCGAAGTAATACTGCAGTTTTTGTTACATGTAGAAAATGCAGTTTTTTGGACACGAAAAAACTGCATATTGCAGTATAGTTGGAGTAAAACTGCAGTTACTGCACCGAATAGTACTACAATATTACTGCAATATAACTGCAGTAGTACTGCAATAATACTGTAATATAACTGCAATATAACTGCGGTAATACTGCAATGATACTGCAATATAACTGCGGTAATACTGCAATAATACTGCAATATAACTGCGGTAATACTGCAATATAACTGCGGTAGTACTGCAATAATACTGCAATATAACTGTGGTAATACTGCAATATAACTGCGGTAGTACTGCAATATAACGGCAATAATACTGCAATATAATTGCAATAATACTGCAATATAACTGCGGTAGTACTGCAATATAACTGCAATAATACTGCAATATAATTGCAATAATACTGCAATATAACTGCGGTAGTACTGCAATAATACTGCAATATAATTGCAATAATACTGCAATATAACTGCGGTAATACTGCAATATAACTACGGAAGTACTGCAATACATATTACGACTAAAGTACAATACTACTGAAATGCAATACTAATAAAATGCTGTAAAATACCATTGAAATACAACCAGAATATCCCAAATAAGTTTTCACACATCTGCAATATAATGAATTAAGGTACAAAACAGTGAATGTCTCAAACTGCAATGCAACAAATAATGTGATTTTACTTTTTATTTTATTTCAAATAACAGGCTGAGAGTTAGACAATGTATTTAAAGTTTTTATTTACAAATCATGCATAAATCTTCCCCCACATTATTCAGAAAAGTTGTGTTTTTTGAAGAGCTTATTCTCATTCCACTTCGTTCTTTTCACTGCCTTCATCTCAGATGTGGAAACACGATTTTGGAAGTAGTCTGTAATAAACAAACAGAAAGAATCAGAGACACTCTTTTCAGTTACTCTTCGCCACAGGCATATATTATGCTTAAAATGAATCTGCAAGTTAATCTCTTGCAGGAACACGCCACTGTTTTTTGAAATAGGGGTTAATCAATGTAATTAATATTTTGCCATAATTAAACAAATCCAGCATTTGTAAACAAACTCGATCTGCTTTGTAAAGGAAAACTCGACTCGTAAACAAAGCAAGCAATGTGCAAGTGAAAAGGTCAATTTGAGTGAAAATGCAGTGGAGTAACATGCATTGTGTTTTGCAAATATAAATAAGTGAGCCTAGATAATATTTCAAAAATACATGCAAACCATTCTACAAGTTCCTTGTAACCTTTGAACAAATACCAAGTGTAGTGCATTCAAATGCACATCTGTCTGTTATGATTGTGTGAGACACTTGGTAGGGATGCAAATTATAGGATTTTGGCCGATATTCGATATGCCGATATTTGCAAACTCATTTTGGCCGACACCGATATTTATACACATTTTCCCCCATGATAAATATATATATAAAACACACACACACACATTTTGATTACTGAAGAGAAATCAAATAAAGTCTCTCTCCTGTACTACTGTTACCTTATTACCCTCATGTGTTGTAGATAAGGCAATACAAAAGACAAACAACATTTGATTCTACCATAAATATAATTTTTTACAAATGTAGACAGACATTCACCCCTGAAAAATTGATAATTTTTTTCACTTAGAATAAATGAGGAGAATAAAGGACATGCCTGTGCCACATTTTATTTTTAAGTTCAGACTTCAAACTTCAGTCTTTAGGAGTAGGGATTTCATCCTTCGCAGGGAGTTTGATGCGATCTGACAAATCAAAATCCACCATTTTTGTCCGACAAAGCAGTCAGGAGAGTTAGTAGATTAACGTCAGTTAACTTGGGTTTAACTGAGGCAATCTGTCATGACACATTAAAGAGCCACAAAACTGTAGGCCTATTTATTGCTTAATTTTTCTTTGACCAAATTTATTTGTCCTGTCTGTCAGCATGCTGTAAGTGTCCTTATAGGCTATGCGAGTTGCACGTATAAAATGAAGTTAAGGAACAAACACGATCCATCAGGAAAAGCCATAGGTCGCTGAATTTCACTGCGCTTTATGAGAGTTTTCAAGAGTTTTTCTTTTGCGTGAAGAAGCCGTTCGCCGGAGATGTGTAAAAAGATAGGAGTGCATTCATGATTATTAGGCTACCGATGATTATTAGGCTATAATAATCCTCCTGGCTCCAGGTCTGAGTGAGTCATTTACTCTCTTACCTTTGTTCTTTGATTAACATTAATGACACTTTAAGACCAGCCGCTGCTGACAGAGATGCAATCCGACACGCATCCCCATTTTCTCACAAATCTCCACGTTAATTTAAGACTTTATTTAAATCATTTAAGACTGCTCTTATGAGGACACTCGACAAAACGGACAGTTTGGCATAATTTGTGTCCGTGTTATGGTTTGTTCAAGCCTGAAAGAGAACTCGATACTGAAACGCGTCTTTTTCCTCCACCCAGCTGTAAGTTGCTGGCGCTCATGCTATGTTCACGGTCGTCACGTGCTGATAATTTACTCTCCCCCATGTCATCCAAGATGTCCATGTCTGTCTTTCTTCAGTTAAAAAAGAAATGAAGGTTTTTGATGAAAACATTCTAGGATTTTTCTTGTAATGTAATACACTGGGTGCCAAACGGTTCAAGGTCCAAATGACAGTTTCAGTGCAGCTTCAAATGACTTTAAACGACACCAGACGATGCATTAGGGTCTTATCTTGCAAAACGATCGTCATTTCTAAAATAAATAAATAAAAAAGTAAGTTTTATGCCTTGCTCTGTTCCGTGATGCGCGGTCATGACTCTCATGACATTTTGTTTGTTGAAAGAACGAAATGACTCGAAAAAAAGATTCGTTCACGAGTTCGAACAGGAGAGTCATGACCGCGCATCACGGGACAAAGCAAGGCATAAAACTTACTTTTTTATTTATTTATTTTAGAAATGACGATCGTTTTGCAAGATAAGACCCTAATGCATCGTCTGGTGCATATGAAGAAATGACCGATCGTTTTGCAAGATAAGACCCTAATGCATCGTCTGGTGTCGTTTAAAGTCATTTGAAGCTGCACTAAAACTGTCATTTGGACCTTGAACCGTTTGGGTCCCATTGAAGTCCATTATATGGAGAAAAATCCTAGAATGTTTTCATCAAAAACCTTAATTTCTTTTCGACTGAAGAAAGAAAGACATGGACATCTTGGATGACATGGGAGTGAGTAAATTATCAGCAAAAGTTTTTTAAAAAGTGAACTAATCCTTTAATAAGGAGTTTGAACACTCCAGATAAAAAGTTAAATTACTCACCCTCATGTCATTCCAACCCTGCAAGACACGGGGAACAACTGAAGATCTTTTGATGAAATCTGAGAGCTTTCTGTCACTCCATTGACAGTCTATGCAATTTGCCCAATAACATTGCATTTCTGGGAAAAAGCAGACACACAATTTTTAAAGGCTGTGAGTGCATTGTTTCACCGCAGACATTATCTTCTGTTTTTAGTTGTTACCAGTACATTTTCCCGGAAATAGCAATCACACAAAAAAGTTAGCCTAAAAAATCCTTTTCTGCATATTAATGTCAAACTACTGAACATATGTGCTTGTATTTTCCAGTAAGTTAGTGTCTGATATTTCAAATATTCCTGATATTAAATTGAAACAATTTAAGTAAAGTCAACATTATGTATAGCACTTTATACAATACAAATAGTTTAAAAAAAGTGTTAAAAGTGATAAAGACAATAATGCTGCAAAGTGCAAACATAAGTTACACAATCTGCTGTGACGCAGTTAACACTAAACAGTGTAAAACCGGAGAATGGTGAAACTGCTAACGTTACAGTATGGAAGCGGCGTTTCCTCTTATTTTCACACCGGGTTGAACAACATATACGTAAAGTCTTTTTTACACCAATTTAAAATAAAAAAGAGAGAGATATGAGGACATTATATGTTATACTCACCTCTAAGCTGAATGACTTGACAAGGCCTCGCGCAATGAACTTCGTTTCTTCCAGAAAACGCTTCTCTTCCGTCCCACTTGTGAATGGCCGTCACCACGAGTAATGCTGTCATGTCTTTGTGTTTTAATTATGATAGTTCATAAATATGAACGTATATGAACGATAATTTCAGTGAGGAAATCAACCAAACCGTATAAAATAGCAGACACTACGCGGAAAGACGCTGACTGACCGTAATGAGCATCAGCTGCTCTCGAGACTCGTTGTCAGGACAACGCCCGCGGCGCGTTCGCTCGAAGGAAGCTCTGGTCACGTGGGCTATGTGTCGCACATACAGCATAACTGCAGTACAGTGTAATATTAATCGTAGGCCAAGACTTCAGATGCAAAAACCAAAAAGTTCATCTGCCTTTTTTTTTTCATATAAAGCTCCTTTGTTTAGGTTAGTAGTTTCACTTTTTAATGGCAACTAAACTGATATCATTGCCTGAGAGCCCAATAAAAATAAAATGCTAATTAAAAAAAAAAAATAGATTAGTTTTTTTTTTTTTTTAAGTCTATCACTTTTTAAAGTGTATCACTGAACTGCAGTTATTGTATCTATAGGCTACTTCATTATACTGCAAATCTACAGTTGTACTGCAGTTTTACTTCACTATTCTGAAGTTGTACTTTTTGTACTGCAGCTGTACTTCAATGTACTGAAGTCACATTGTATCTATACTGCAGTTATACTTCGTTAATACTGCAAATCTACAGTTGTACTGCAGTTTTACTTCACTATTCTGAAGTTGTACTTTTTGTACTGCAGTTTTACTGCAGCTGTACTTCAATGTACTGCAGTCACATTGTATCTATACTGCAGTTATACTGCAGTTATACTTCGTTAATACTGCAACTCTACAGTTGTACTTCATTGTACTGCAATTATACTGCTTTGAACTGCAGTTTTACTGCAGTTGTACTTCATTGTACTGCAGTTATTTTTTGTAAGGGATGTTAGAGGACATATCTTGAGAAAAATAAGTTCAAAGTTGTATTTCTGAGTATTTCTACATTCAAATGGCTGTGAATCAGTAGCAGACGCTAAAATGCAGTTTAAAATAGACTGGAGTTGTGACGTAGTAACTCCACTGGGCGGGGCCACAAGCTCATTCTCCCCTCCGCCCCGCCCGCTCAGGTTCTGAGGAGTAGAGAAGACGATGGCGGATCAACACCTATAGCCCCTTTCACACAGAGATTCCGGAAAATACACGGATAATGTGACCCGGCATTTGTCCCGGGATTGTTTGATTTCGGTTCATTCACACTGCCAGTGATTTGCCGGGATCTGTGAGTGCGTTCACACACAACCCGTTAATGTCCCGGAAAGCCGCGTGACGTCAGGATGAGACGTGTAACGTACGCGTCGGAAACATGTGCACGCGCGCACCTTTCCACAGAGCTGGCGAACGATCGCAGCTTCAGCGCAGATTGTGAGGAGCTCCTGTCTCTGCTTCATTCCAGTTTGCAGACATTTTTTCGTTCTTTCTTTGTTAATGACGAACACAAACTTTCTTCTAAGAGCAACAGAGTCGTGCGATGGCACGAGCGTCATCACTATGACACACCCCTTACGGCATTGGTTCTGGCTTTTGTTCACACATCGCGCGTTCCGGGTCTGAACACGGCAATGTTACTAGGTCCTCAACCCGGGATCGATCCCGGCATCAATCCCGGGTCGTGTTTGCGTTCACACAGAAGGCACTCTGGCAATTTGCCGGGTTCAAAGTGCTGTGTGAAAGGGGCTTATGTGCGGTAGCAGGTTGCAATGCAAAGAGGAGAGATGGTGGTATTAGCTAGCTTTCATGCTTTACCAAAACATGTTGCTGTGAGAGATAGATGGATTACGTTCCTTGGTCACGGCAATGTTAAAAACCACACATCGGTTTTGCGGTTTCACTTTCACCAACTGGCAGAAGAAAAAAAATGGGCTTCGTCAGTAAATTGTTATTGAAGCCGGATGCAGTGCCTTCCATCAAGACACCATCAACTGGACAGCCTGTGTCTTTACCGGTAAGTTTATTTTTTTTTTCTGTCGGGAGCTAGTTCAACGATCCCGCCTGTTTGTTAGCACAGTGTGGCCAAAGTCCAAAGTGCGTCTCCGCGCCAACGGCTCCGCCCATAACTCAGAGGAGAATTGCTAATGAGCTACTGCTGCTCTGCTGAAGCAAAGTCCCAGAAAACGCCACAGGTTTTGTGAATTTTGCTAAAAATGGCATAATCATAATTTAAAGACCACTGGGAATGTTTAAAGATAGCTCAAAATATGATCGGAGGGGGACTTTAAGGATCACCCGGGGTTGGGAATCGCTGCTTTAAACCATCCTTTGGACATTAAATTTAATGTAGCACAACTTTTTACATTTGTTTTTCACATCCACAAAATCTGGATGGATGGAAGTGTCCCTCTCTTTTGCTCGCTTTTCCAGCATGGAGCCTGGTGTCAGACACAATAACATATACTGGAGACAACTTAACCTTTGACCCCTCACACTCTTTGAAATCAGTAGACAATCACAGCATAGCTGACAGGGCAAGAGTTTCTCCCCACTCCCCCACGTCATTCTGAGACAGACGGCTGAAAGAGGAGAGAAACGCTGGAAGAAGAAAAAAAACAACAGGGAAAAAAACATGAAAGACACGAGACTGTTTCTCGCAGTAACAAATGACGTGGAATTTGGTCAGTTGAACCTTTCGGCTCATACACAAACATGCAGGACAGAATGTGAGAGCAACAACTTTTTGATTGTTTTTCCATGTCCTGAACCTCTACATCAGTCCTACAGAATTAATCATTACTGAAATATTTACAGCAGTCATTCTGAACTGGACCAGAACTGTCCCTGTCTGTTCTGATCGGTCACGGACAGCTTGGAAAAAGATAATGCTGCTAAATGCTAAGTGATAAAATTCAACTAACTATATAATTGTGTATAGTTACAATGGCAAATAAATAGGCTCAGTAACTAAAGGGAGAAAAAAACATGTTCAGTCAAACGCTAATGTGTTTATCTTTCACTTGAAAGAGATTATGGCCATAGACAGTTGCATCACATGTTCTAATTCTCAAACAACTTCAAAGAAGTGTTTTTGAAATTATTGTTCATGGTAATGTTACAGTTTTATTTTTATTTTATTTTTTAAATTGCTTACAATTTCTCAAACTATGGCTTCTTTTCTTACTCAAAAGCCACAACATACACACACAAGATGCAAACGTCACACATCTCTTGCAAAATCAATACTTCATTCAAAATTATTTTAACTCTTCTAAATAAGGGGTTTTTGTATAGTAACTCTACACACAAACCATAGCCACACACAGGTCAAAATACACAGACGTGAAAAATGTAAAACACTAATATCTTGTGTCTTTTGCTTGTTCAGTGTGCAATGGAGTGTACAGGAGTTTGTCACATGTACATGTATGTGCATAAATACACTGTATATACAGTATACATGTGTGCACACTGTACAGTTGATGAACTACAGTTATAAATAATAGTCATAAAAATCTTTTTTTTATTCATCTTTTAAGAAAGTGTCAATAATGTGCATAAAATGCATATAAATTTCAGTTGTGTCACTTTATATCTCCCCAAAATGTCTTAGTAAAATGATATTTAAATGCTTTAGCTTTTATAGCTCTGTGGTTTACATTGTGGGGGGCAAAACATAATACAATACACAATACAAAGATGATTAAGAAATGTTCAAATAAACGTTCCTCAAATGCCTGATGCATCATATTTGATATTCACATTTAAAAGGGATAGTTCACCCAAAAATGAAAACTCTGTCATTAATTACTTACCCTCATGTCGTTCCAAACCCGTAAGACTCTCGTTCATCTTCAGAACACAAATGAAGATCTTTTTGATAAAATCTTAGAGATTTATGTCCCTCCATTGACAGCCTTAACAACTGCCACTTTCAAGGCCCAGAAAGGTAGTAATGACATCATAAAAGTAATCCATGTGACTGTGGTTTAACCTCAATATTATGAAGCGGTGCACACATTTGTTTTATTTATCACTTAATTTACAAAATATTAATCTCTGACGTGTTCACGAGAGCACCACAACCAACCCCGATCTCACGACCAATTCGTATGAATTTGTACGAGTGGCTAATTCGTAACAATTCGTACGACCTGACTCGTACGAATTTGTACGAATTTGTAGGATTTTTGTTAAATCGTACATATTTTACGAATTCCAAATTCGTATGAATTCATACGAATGACCTGCCCCTGACCCCGCCCCTAAACCTACCCATCACGTGGGTTTAAACAAATCGTACGAATTCATACGAGTGAGGTCGTATGAATTCGTACGAATTAGCCACCTTTTAATCATTCGTACAAATTCGTACAAATTGGTCTTGAGATAGCGTTGCCACAACTCACGCATGTTGTTTTGACACGAGAATGGACGTTGTTACGTGAACCCACATTGGAGATTCATATTTTGTAATAAAGGGATACATTTCTTTTTTTTTTCGCAAACAAAGCACTCGTGTCTCTTCATTAAATTAAGGTTAAACCACTGGAGTCACATGGATTACTTTTATGATTTCGTTACTACTTTTCTGGGCCTTGAAAGTGATGCGTAGCTGTCAATAGAGAGACAGAAAGCTCAGATTTCATCAAAAATATCTTAATTTGTGTTCGAGAGATGAATGAAAGTCTTACGGGTTTGGAACGACATAAAGGGTGAGTAATTAATGACAGAATTTCTGCGTGAGGTATCCCTTTAACATGATTTGTGAAATGATATATGGATAATCAAGCAAACCTATTTTGCTTCAGTCCAGTAAGTGTTCATCTTGAAATATTACAAACAATATAAAAAATTATTGTAATGTTTACTTTATAAAAGATTAGTAAAGATTTCACAGCAAAAGCACATGCACCACGACCTAAAGGTGGACATTTTTATATAAAAATGCTTGTATCAATAAGACGACACAAGGCATGTTGTAGATTGTTCAACAGGTTTATCAGCAAAGTTGATTGTACATATTTGGTAATTATAATAGTATTAATATCGAATTGCATTGCATCATGCTGCTCAGTGTGTAGGCCTACTGTTCATCAAAAATATTGACGTTCTTTAGTCAGCTTTAGAAGAGCATATGGACCATGTACCCTACTGTATGTTCAGTACTCACTTAAAAATGTTGGGTTAAAAATAACCCAACGAATAACCCAACTATGGGGTGGTATAGCACCTTCCCAACTGTGGGTTATTTTAACCCAATGTATTGGGTTAAATACCAGTTGGGTTAAAATAACCCAACAGTTGAGTTAAATATTTATTTTTATTTATTACCTTATTTTAATAAATAAAATGCACTGTTTTCAAATACAGATTTTTTATTTGTATAAAACAATACATATGTTTCAACAAATATATTTTTAAATTACAAACTATATATTGGGGAGTCTAGCATTTAATGTATAATATACATAGTGTACATATATTCAAAATACACAAGTGTACATACAACACACATAATAAATTCAAAACCTATGCAAATATGTACAAACAGTCCACATTCAAAACATGTACATAGGGTACAAATACATAAAATATATACACACAGCACACAAAAATTCAAAATTCACTAAATTCAAAACCTATACAAATATGGACAAAATACACAAATGAATAACATTAAATCCTAATCACAACTTTATTAAAAGGTCTTCAACAGAGCACTGAATGCATTGATGTATTGTTGTAAACATACTTTAAGTAATACAACTAAAAATACATATGCTGACTACTGGACCTGATGATGATGATGATGATGATGATGATGATGATGATGATGATGATGATGATGATGATGATCAAAGTTCTTGATGAGGCAGCAATGTGTTAAAGGAACTCCTCCGGATATATTAAAGTTTGCATGCTACAAAAACTCCCAAATGGATGCAGAGGTCTTGAAATAGTTTATGTCATAGATGTTAAACATTTTTGAAACAGATCCATTGCTTGAAATAAAGTCTTCTGTTCAACTGCTTTCACACTGAATATGATAAAAACTTGCAAGTTCTCTTTGTCCCCAAGCATCGTCACGTGGATCCGGGCATGTCTCACTGTTCAGATCGGCACCATGTCAGTTCCACTTCTTCCAACCTTAAAAGAATAAATAAAGTTCAGTTGGGCATGCACTGTGACAACATCAACAGTTTAAATTATGAAAAAGTTACATCACAGCAGTGCTGTATTGAATTAAATTATGGTCACTCTAATTACTCATTACACCTGCTGTTAAAGGGATAGTTTACCCAAAAATGTAAACTCTGTCATTAATTACTTGCCCTCATATCATTCCAAACATGTGAGACTTGCGTTAATCTTCGGAACATAAATAAAGACTCTGGGAGATTTTTGTCCCTTCATTGACAGCTATGCAACTATGCCCCAGAAAGGTAGCAAAGACGTCATTAAAGTAGGCCTAATCCATGCGAGTTCAACCTCAATTTTATGAAGCATGATGAGTATATTCTATCCCTTAAACTTAAACTTAAAAATTTACCACTTTATTTGCAAAATATTAAACTCAAACACGAGAGCACCTCGAGCATGCGTGTTGTGTTAAAAGCGAGAGTAGACGACAAGAGCGTGAACACAACAATAATGATTTTTTTGCACAAAGCACTCGCGTCGGTTCTCGCGTCGGTTCATAAAACGATTCTTTCATTTTGAGTTGACTGCGCATGCACAACATCCTATAAGTTCTGTTCTGGAAACAGAATTGATTAGTAGATCTCTTGAGTGTTTGGGTTCGGGTCCAAATCTTTCATTCTTCCCGTCAGTCTTAGAGGCTATGTTGTCAGTACCGGAAAGATACATGATTAGTTCACCTCTCGAGTCTAATTAATGAAATGACTTGAAAAAAAGAGATTCAAAGATCCGAGTCAGTAAAATTTCCTGAACTTCCCACTACTACTGGACAGTAGCTTTCGGCAGTCTGTAAAAATATACCGCAGATTTCTTGTCAAATCTAGTTGTACAAATAAATCTTAAAGCTCTTTCCCATTTTGTATGTGTTTTTTCCACGGCAGTCATTCTGCCACTCAAAGGTGACGTCACGCGCATACTCTCTATTCTGAACATAATTAAACTCACCATTCCAAGAAAACTGTGAAGTCTGGGATGTTCTCTAATGATTTCTTCGATAGTTTTTGTTCGAGAGGATCAATTCCACGCATTGCAGTTTGTTGAGTTGTGTGTGTGAATTCATGAACTCCAGGACTTGGCTGTGAGGACTTCTTGCTTTCTTTTTGCCACATTATTGTCAGTCATCAGACAGCTTAGACTCTACTGAAATGAAAACATACTGTATTAAAATGAGGGAAGACAGCTGAAAAAACAAACAAACATAAGCAATTAACTGGATCTGTAGTAGCCCCAGCACTGCACATTTGGTCTCTCAAATCATTATTCAACTTACCAGCTTGTTAGTAGAGGGACTCCAAGACTGGTGCCAGATAAGGAAGGCGTGCTGTCCAGGGCCAGAGTTGAGAACCATTGTCATCCAGCAGTGTAAAACTTTCATTTACTCCTTCCTGTGCTAGAATGAAGCAGAAAATTAGAAATATTTTCAGAAAAGTAAGCTAGTCCTTAAAAATAAGTTTGTAAAAACCCTTTTATATCACTTATTTCAATAGCTTACTCACCTTGAAAGGTTTCAATTAAAAGGCAGAAGATCACCTGTTGTAGTCTGCTTCACAAATTAACCCATTTGTCTAAAACAAAAATATAACACATTTAGTGCAACACATTAAAAAAAAAAGGCAAAAACTTCATAAGAAAAAAAAATACTATAATTGGATGCTTCAGCTACAGCTGCATGCACATACATGACTATTCATACAACAACATTAATTACCACATTTCTGCCAAAATAGTTAAAGTGTTACAGTAAATCAAGGTAAACTGTGTTTTGGAAAAGAAACTTTCTTAATCATGAACTAATCGTTTATTTGTTGCACAATGTGCAATTGTGTTTTACGCATTCATTGTGTTTCATGTTTTACGCTTCAATGAATGTTGTTGGGAATATCTGCACTTTTTCATCTTTCTTTTATCTCGGAGATTTCAGCGAACTCAAACGGTTCTCACTGCATCTCACACCGCTGCTGTGGTGTCGTGTGGCCGATGTCTGAGCTCGCGCCGCTGGGCCGAGCTGATAAATGGTCCGTGCACTACGATTCAAATAAGTAGAGCTCTTTCGTCACGCATTTAGTGACAATTGCAGTCTCATCTGTACACATAGTAAGTCTAGAGCACTGCTTCAGCTGGGACAGACCATCACTAAAGTGCCTTTAATACATTTGCTATAACGAATAAAGTTACCGCAAAACAGGCGTAATGCTAGATAGTGATTTCAGACTAGGCCGAACGTTAGCTACTTAGCTAATTTATTGTAGTAACATTAGGTACTGGTAGTACATCAGCAAACGGTTTCGCTAGTATAATTTTATAATTAATAACTTTATTACTGCTAGCGAGCTAACGGGGATAGCTAGGATTAATTTCCAATCGATCTCACTACCGGAAAACGGACTAAGGGAACTTCGTTTTTTAAAAATATAAAATTTAGTTTTATAATAATTATATTCAATGTCTCAGTACACAATCCTTGATGTTATATAAAAATTACATGACTTACCTTTCATAATCAGGATGCAGCAGGCAGCAGCAGCTTCTGTATTGTTGACTAACTTCTGTCACGTCCGTTAAAATTTGAACCGTCGCTGCGGAAACCAAAGATTATCTGACCCAACCGTCGGGTTATTTCTAAAAATAACCCAACGATTTTATAAATGACCCAATATTTTGGAAAAATAACCCAATATATTGACCCAATATGTGTAAACCATCGGTTGGGTTAAACAAATAACCCAACGTTTTTTAGAGTGTAGTAGTGGAGGTGCAGGGCCTTTATCACAACATGAATGATAAAGAGTGTTTATCATGGCAGTGAGAGAACAGACAGCATTCCTTTCCAAAAGTGTCTCACTATCGTTTCTCTCTCTCTCTCTCTCGCTCTCGCTCTCGCTCTCTCTCGCTCTCGCTCTCGCTCTCTCTCGCTCTCTCGCTCTCTCTCTCTCTCTCTCTCTCTCTCTCTCTCTCTCTCTCTCTCTCCTCTCTCTCTCTCTCTCTCTCTCCTCTCTCTCTCTCTCTCTCCTCTCTCTCTCTCCTCTCTCTCTCTCTCTCTCTCTCTCACTCTCTGGTGTTCATGCAATAGACCGAAACCCTCACAATCATCAGAGCAGCTCCAGTGGATAAACTTCAGCAGAATCCTATTAAAGTCTCTCTGACATGAAGTTTAAGGAGCAAAACAAGCTGCTTTCGATAATTGAGTGACTCCAGCATGTCCAGGACTGAAGTTGAGTGACAAAAGAAATCAGAAGCCTTTATACTTGAAGAAAAAGAACTTCAATCGCACATTGACATTCTGAAGTAAACGCCTCCATCAGAGCGGCACGGATAATCTATCCCATACTTCTCCAGCAGCTCCATATCTACTCTTTACATCAGTATCAACAAGTCTTAGTGAAAATACCAGCGATGTTCATGGACAAACAGTGTACGCTCTGAACTATTGTTTTTACCACAGCTCAAGGTGAAGGAGTGTTTTTGAGAACTTCTAGAGAACTACAAACAGATGATTTCTTGAATTTCTGTGAAGTTACAGCATCTGTTTCCTCTTGAGAAGTTGAAACCTTGAATCTAACCTCATCCTCAGTATCAAAATGCCTCTAGGTGGCGCTACAACAAACCAAACTTTGCTCCTCGCTCTGCTGGACAGGTGCAGACAAGCCATTCTGAAGGAAATCCAGACGAATCTTCAGGTTTCCCAAGATAATGCGAACACAACAGCCCCGACATCCACGGCTCCCGTCACAACAAACAGACGTTCCTATGACAACGCCTACTTCTACATCCTGTTTGTGATGTTCTTCTACTCTTTTCTGGCTCTGACTCTGTTTAAAGGTTTTGTTCAATATGATAAGAAGGATTCATACGAAGAGTTTATGACCCCCACTGACTCCACAAAGCAGAAACACAACGCAGGCCCAGTCATTGACAAAATCGATTTTGAGGAGGAGAACAGCATCTGAGTAGATAACGTTATATTTCTCATGCGTCGACTGAGATTCTAACACAAGAACGCCGTTCAAAGTTTGGGGTCAGTGAGATTTGAGCATGTAGGCTACTAAATTGATCAAAAGTTACAGTAAAGTCTTTTAAATTGTTAGAAAAAAATCTATTTCAAATAAATGTTGTTTGAACTTTCTATTCAAGAGATCCTGGGAAAAAAATGGATCAGGGTTTCCATAAAAATATTAAGCAGCCATCCGTTTTCACATTGATAATAACTCAGCCACTCAGCATATTAGAATGATTTCTGAAGGATCATGTGACTGAAGACTGGAGTAATGATGCTGAAAATAGAGTTTGACATACAGGGATAAATTACAGTTTAAAATGTATAAAAATAGAAAACAGTTAATTGTAATATTTCACAATATTATAGGCTATATAAGCTTATTAGCTATATATTATATAAGTTGAACTGTAACAACGATTTAACAGTTACAATTGAATATGTCTATATCAAAAGGCAAAAAGTCTGGCCAGTCTGGTTTGTGTTCATTTTAATATGCCAAATAATATTTCCATCTTGTCTTCCCAGCTATATTTCACTCAAATAAAAACAATGTATGTTTTTTTTTTGGTGGTTATTTGGCAACACACATTATTTGACAGTGTAAAAAAGTTTATGATTAGAAAAACTTCATTTTGAAGTGACCATTTTTAAAAGCAAGACCAGCCTTTTCTCTCTCAGTGACCCCTGTGCGCAAACTTACCAGCAATTGCAAGGTGAATTTACAAATTAACAAACGCAGCCTTGTAATTACATTTGTTTTGACAAAATCAGTATTAGGAAGTAAGGTTATACGACGTGTGCTCGAAGGTTTTTTGATGTGGAGAGGTTAGATTTAATCAAGCAGAAGGCAGGAGGCAGGGATGCGGAGCAGGGGACGGTCATGTACGGGATCTGATCCGTGCAGAAAGCGGCGCAGAGAGCGCTCGTCTAATTTCAACCTCCCGCTGACCCCGTGTGATCTTACAAGCTCGACCCAGAGCGGCGAGGACGCATGGAACCTTAGACTTTATCGGTTCTGTGAATTAACGTCAATTGCATCTTGCAAGGATGGCGGGGATGCCTTTAATGAGAACATACGCTTTTCATTTTGACGACATTCTCTCGGCCAGATCATGAAAGCCAGATTGAGAGAGAGAGAGAGAGAGAGAGAGAGAGAGAGAGAGAGAGAGAGAGAGAGAGAGAGAGAGAGCGGTGTAATTTTTAGTAACGCACCAACAGCTTGCTATACTACGCAGTTTTGAGTTTCCTCGAGATCCCAAAAACAAATCAAGGGCGCATGATGATGACCGGAGCTGGAGATGTCGCAAGGACCTGAGCATCTAACTGAACCAAACGGGTAGGCTACCTACATAGCAAGGAGTAAGGAAGGATTGGTGTTGTGAGACCCTCTGGTTTGATGTTTTGTAAAAAACAAAACTAAAAACAAGCCAAAGAGAGAATGCACCAAGACAGATTAGGGTTTTTTCAATCTTTTAGATGTCAGGGACCCCCAAATATGACCATCCTCGTGTGAGAGACCCCCAATGTCCCCATCATAAAATTTTAAGCTAAAATTGTTACAATAATTATATATATTTTTTTATTTATTTTTTCTACTTATGTATGTATGTGGTCATGAGATAGCGTTGATTTTTCTCTTTTTTTCTTACTGTTAAATTTATTATTTTTTTATTTGCGATTTGTTTTATTTTAATTCCATTTTTATTTATTATATTAATCAAAATGTGTATTTGTTTATTTATTTATTCTAATCTTGTTTGATGTTTAATAGATTGATATTTATTTATTTTTTTCTGTTTATTTATTTATCATTTTATATATTTATTGATTTTTTTTTCCAGTTTTTCTCGAAATCTTTCCACAGACCCCCTGTGACTCACCAGGCCCCGGGCCCCAGGCGCAGGTTTAAAACCAGGTACTAGAAGGTTTTAAGTAGGAATGTTAATTTTTATGTATTTTACATTGTGTCTGATGGCGCTGATACACATTCAAGGGTAGCACTTTATTTATTTAACAGGAAGTCCAGTTCCCCATGCACATTATTATAAGTACTTATTATTTGCTACAGGGTAGTAACCGTACTAACCCTAAACCTACCCCTAAATACAACCTTAACAAATGTAGTTATCTTAAATTAACCAGTACTTTCTTAGCCAGTACACTGAAAGTTCGCTTAAGTACGTACTGTAAAATAATCTTAAATAAACAAAATAAAAGGCCAACAACAATACAAACAACTATACAAGGCATCTAATTACAACAAGTCAATACACATATATTTAAAAACAAAACAAGGGGGAATTACTCAAGTTCAGGAGCTCAAGTGAAACAAATTGAATTAAATCAGATAAAGTGAAAACCTCAACTAGTCTTTCAATGACTACCAAGTGTTTTCTCATTTGCACCATTAACTGGAGCATGTAGATAGCTCTAAATCAATCACATCCAGAATTGTTAAAATCCAATGTTTAACAGAAAGTGAAGGATCAGGGTTTAATCTTTTTAGCAGCTGTGAGACCCGGTAGTACAATGTGCCTATGCAAATTATTAATATTCAAGCTTGACAGCTTGGTTAATAACAAGGCGGGCACAGTTACAGGCACCGCTACAGAAAACAAATGAGACAATCTGGAGGTTACCCGAATCCAAAACTGAGCAACAGGTGGACACTCCAACATCATGTGTAGAAAGGTGCATCTTCAGCACACGCTGGACACATTACTCTTTTCATCAAATAAAGCTTGCTAGGGGTTAAATACGTTCTACAACATTAAAATGTATTTGTTGGTGGTCAGGATTACGAGAGGCCTCCTTTATATTTACTCAAACTCCAAAATAAAGTCTGGGTTCAAATTCGGGTAATCACATCTCCACGGCCTGTTTAATGGCACTTTATCAAAGGAGGCCTCCGGAATAAAATAATATAATATGGATCAAGCCTCTATTATTCACTTGCGCAGAAATCAATGTATACAACGGGTGCACAGGCAAAGGTTGTTGCCAAGGTCATGTATGCTCTGAGGGTTGATCTGAGCTGTAAATAGAAGCTGGTAAACTGAAGGAAGTGCTGTTTGTCTGTCTATATCAGTTGCACATCTGCAGTGGCTTGTTTCCAGCTGTTGGGTCACAGTGGGCCTCTCAGTTTGAGGCCTCAAGGCAAAGGCTCATTTGGCCTGGTTCATAATCCATCGTAATCCATTCAGAATCTTCATGTTAATATGTGTTTGTACACTATACCAAATCTACCCCACTAAAACTGAAATGTTAAGATGCTGCCTTAAATTTCAGGTAAAAACAAACAACTCATAGTTCTTTGCAACCATCTCAAATGATTTTTCCAATAAAATGAAATTGAAACTCTGAAAACTTTTTTACAAAATTAGATTGACACACTATGCAAAAGGTTACCAAATGAAAATGAAAAAAAAAAAAAAATTATTTAACAATCTACAAATTATAACAAAAACATACACTAAAATCTTGCTGAAAAATGTTTAATCCAGCTCAAGATGGTTTGCTGGTCTCCTAACCTTCAGTTGGTTTTAGAGGGGTTTGGGCATTTTTCAGATAGTTTAACCTGCTTTTTTTCCCTGTATAGATGATGGTAAAATCACTGCAAGGAGTGACTTTGAGTGGCTTATTGTAAAATAGCTGCAACAATAATGTAATTAAAGTCATGCCAAGTATTGTTTTTGTAATACATTGTAGACATATTGTTTCAAAGTAGATTTACAAAAAAAAAAAAAACACACAAATCCCTAGTAAGCAAAAACATAATGTGTATGTATAGTATTACATTTTTTACAACACACACACACACACACACACACACACACACACACACACACACACACACACACACACACACACACACACACACACACACACACACACACACACACACACACACACACACACACACACACACACACACACACACACACACACACACACACACACACACACTTCATAGGCATAATGATTTCTATCCCCTTACCTAAGCCTACCCCTAAACCTACCCATCACACAACTTCCAACTTTCTGCATTTTGTGGAAGCAATGACATGTGCAAACACATCCAATTACTTGAGTCTGATGGGATTTCAGTGGCTGGGTATTTGACTAGAACCCAGAAACTGTTTCTCTGAGGGCAGCTGATATCCTGGGTCAAGAGAGGAGCATCCTGACCCGAGGAAAGGCCCGACCTGTCTTAATTTAATCTATCCGCCCGCTGTTCTTTGAAGACACGTTGAAGCCTGGGGCTAGAGCTGAGCTGACCATCTCACTTCTGTGACCTTATCACACACAACTTCAGAGAAGAGCCAAGACAAGCTAACAAAACAAGAGATGGCACACAACTGCTTGACTAAACAGAGTATTTTACAGAGAGTGACCATTTTTATCTGACTTCTAGATTGAAAATAATAAGTAATTCTAATTAATAATTCATGGTAACACTTTACAATAAGGTTTCATTGGGTAATATTATATAGTTAACTACATTAGTTGACATGAACTCAAAAAGAACAATATTCTAAAGCATTTATTAATCTTATTAAAGGGATAGTTCACTTTGAAATTCATTTTTGGTATGTTTTAGCTTACCTCAAGGGCATCCAAGATGTATGTGTCTTTGTTTCCGCAGTAGTTTCAATTTTAATATTTTTAGGTCAAACCGTTCTTGTCTGTCAAGTGATCTGAGGGCGTGGGCGCTTCGGTCTTTTCCGGAAAGCGCCGGAAGTGATCTCTCGCGCGTGCATGGTACTGATTTGCGCTTATCCGGGATGTTTAAGGCGTCGTAAAAGAAAACAATAAATAAAAAAAATAAATAAAACAATTGTATGAGTGACGTACACGCGCGAGAGATCACTTCCGGCGCTTTCCGGAAAAGACCGAAGCACCCGCGCCCTCAGATCACTTGGACGTGGCTGTGTTTACAAAAGGTAAAAACGATATAAACCTGTTCGTTTTCTCACACAAACCGCTCGTTTCATGTCTTAGGCCATCAATGTGTACTTACATTTACGAGTCATTAAATCATGTTTAATTTGGACTTCTCTGTGCATGCTCTTTGAGGAAGTGACCATAGACCTGCATTATATGACTGACAGACAAGAACGGTTTGACCTTAAAATATCAAAATTGAAACTACTGTGGAAACAAAGACAACTACATCTTGGATGCCCTTGAGGTAAGCATATCAAATTTGAATTTTTTAATAAACATATCAAAAATTAATTTCAAAGTGAACTATCCCTTTAAGTTCATTTCTACATTTACTAATACATTTTTAAGAATTAAAAAGTTGTATCTGTTACTGTAATATTAGTTAATGCAATGAACTAACATGAAATATCAGAAATATCAAACTATTGTTTTTAAAAAAGAAAAACCACAATAATAAATTGTATAACTTTTTTGGAAATGTACATTTCACATTTTCTGGTGCATTTGGCTTTGAGTTATTTTACAACTTTTCCTAGAAATAATAATAATAACGCATTTGATTTTGAACAGAAACATGCATTATCCATAACTCTACAAAACAAAACAACCAGTCTATGTAATAGTGTAACAATATCATCTTATTTGATTTTAATTTTTAACAAATGTATTTTGTTTTGCTTTTATGTAATGATAATATGATACGATTAGTTGCAAAGATAAAAATATAAAAATATAAACAATATATAACTCAAACTTTACTTAAAACTTAGTTAATGAGTTACTTAGGTTTTTAAAAAAAAATATTATTAGCCTATTATTAAATGCTTGTAGAAGAAAAATGAGTTACCAGACCAAATGATGTTCTAATACAGGTTTCGTTCTCTAGCGCCATCTAGTGACATCATTTACACAGCGCGCGCGGAGAATTAACCAAACAAGTGGAGGAAGAGCAGATGCAGGTCAGGAAATAATAATTTATTACTCTAAAATATTACAGAGGTATTGCTATTCTAATGTAGTAAAAATGAACTGATGGTAAGGTCAGTGTTATTTCCTTCTAAAGTTCTAATGTTTCGCGCTCGAGCTGCATTCAAATTGCTGTTTTGTTTCCTCATCAAACCCTCGAGGTGGAGGAGAGTGAACTAAAGCCAGAAAGGAAGTAGGTTTATAAATATTCCTGACAGTATTATTATCTGTTTGTTATTAATTGTGCTGTAGCATGTGTGTTATGGACGTATTAATGTAGCGTAACAAAAATATAGCGTTAAATGTGTAAAAAAAAATACAGGTTTGGATAAACTACTCGAATAATTATGTATTAGTAGCTATTGATTAGCTAAGATTTTTGTTTGTCAGTCTGTCTGAAAACAAGTTTCCTGTCAGTTTGGACCAATAATAATTATACCAGAAAGGTGGGAGCACCTGTGTGGTTTGGGTGTTTTTTCTAAATCATTAGTTATTTGGTAGATGCATCCAAAATAAAAATAAAAATATTTCCCTGGGGACAGTGATGCATTTAACATGTAACATTTAACACATTACTTCCTGTTTGTCTGAAGCTGATTATTAATTTCCCAAATATGAGTAGAGCACATGAAAACAATGTTGTTGTACTGAACACTGCCATAAAAATAATTTGAATCATAATTATAAAAAATAAGAGGACATTCACAAAGTTTTATTAGACAAATGTTTATTAATCTCCTGAGACCCGAGCGTTTGCCTGGTGTGCATTTTATAATTGTTCTTGCTATTTGGGATAAGTAGGACCTTTATAAATATAATAACTAAAATTTGTTTTTGTACAGGAAGTAGGTTTTGCAGAAAATGATGTCCTCATGTGAGGACACTACTAGCAATCAAGAAAAAACTTAAATGGTTGTAATTCAAGAATGCTTTGGAATATAGACATATGGTTGTTCTTGTTTTTAAGAAGACATTTGCCAGATTATTGTAGATGTGAAATAAATTATGAAAGTGAAACAGAAAAAAAGTTAAATAAGTTTGAGTTTATGAAAATATAGAATGTAAAAATATAATTATTTATATTTTATGTAAAATATATATATTATAAAATATATTTTACTCTAAAACTGCTAGAAAATTAAAGCCAAAAATCTAAACAAGTTGTGTTCCAAATTTTAGGTTGATATCTCAAAAAATGAGCTTTCAGTGAGATTTTATTTGGGCGTAGTACCAAACCTTTTCACTAGATGGACAGCTAGCTTCCTTACTGACCATATAAGGGCGCCTCCATTTTCATATGTTTTGAGTGATCTGAACCATGTCTTTCCATAATTTCATACAATTTATTAAAGGGGGGGTGAAATGCTGTTTCATGCATAGTGAGTTTTTTACACTGTTAAAGAGTTGGATTACCATGGTAAACATGGACAAAGTTTCAAAAATAAAGTTGTAAGTTTGATGGAGTATTTCTGTTCCAAAAATACTCCTTCCGGTTTGTCACAAGTTTTTTTTTAATTTTTTTTTTTTATTGACAACATTTACAAACAAAGTGGCATAGTACAAACCAGTGTATGCTTAACACAGGACAGACAGGACAGAAAGTAAAGTACACAATAAAAAAAAATATAATAATAATAAAAAATAAAAAGGGGGGGGGGGATAAAGAGTAAAGCTAGGGGTTTTCTGTAAGATTAAGGTCATCAACTAACTTAGAGAACTTAATAGCATTCTTCTTCTTAATATGTCTAAGAGAAGAGAAGTAAAGACACAGCTCCTTATGAAAAATGTAGAAATTTGGCCTGGATTTCAAGAATTTGTTTTTATGTATAAAAAACTTTCCAAGAATAATAGTTGAATTTATAGCCAGGTCATGTAGGGGGTCTTTCAAAATTATACCAAACATAACATTTTCCTTTGTTAGACTAGAAAAATTTAAAACTTTAGGGAACAACCAATAATGCATATCTTCCCAGAAAGCATTAACAAAAATACAGTCATAAAATGCTCAGTGGTTTCAATATGGTCATTACAGAATGTGCAATTATTGTGATCCAAACTAAAGCGACGTCTCAAAAATTCCCCTGAGGGGTATATACCATATAGAACCTTAAAATGAACCTCCTTCGCTTTTGGTGCAATGGGAAATTTAATAAATTTAGAACAGAGTCTCAGCCTCTTTTTTAGAGAAGATTAAAAAAAAGGAATTTCTATGGAAAGAAGGTGGATATAATTCTTTAATGAAAGTTTGCCTTATAATGAGGTTTTGGTAATTTTATGTTTGTGAAATTGTGATCATTCACCAAAAGCGAAGGGAGATTAGGTTTCATGGTATTTTGGCATAAATTATATACAGACACAATTAAGGTTTGAGGAATCGCCTTGACAACCTTGGCATACTGGTCTCTGTCGAAGAGATTAAATTTGGAAGCAAAGTCCTCAAAAGAGAGAATGTTACCTGTACTGTCCAATAAGTCCATCACAGACCATATTCCTTTTTCTAGCCAAAGAGGGAAGAATATGGATTTATTTTTAAGCAACATATATCTGCAATTCCATATAGGGGTATTGTGTGGAGTAAAGTTGTGTTTGTATTTCATTCTCCAGTACAGTAAAACTTGTTGATGAAATGAGGATAACTTGACAGGGAGCTTTTTTAGATCAAAGTCACATCGAAGAAGGAAATCAATGCCTCCTACCTTCATAAAAATTTTACTGGGAATATGAAACCAAAATAGTTTCCCGTGAATTAAAAAAGACCTTAACCAGTTAATTTTAATAGTACCGTTAATGCACTCAATGTCAATAGCCTTAAGTCCACCTTCTTCATATTCTTTAACTATAGTACCTTTCTTAATATAGTGGGTTTTCTTATTCCAGATATAATTGAATATAGCTTGGTCTATGGCTTTTATTGCATTTTTAGGAAGCGATAAGGAGTAGGCTGGGTAGATGAATCGGGAAACGCATTCCATTTTTGTGAGAAAAATTCTGCCTATTATAGAGATATCTCTTTGAGACCAGAAATTTAAGTATGATTTGCATTTATCCAGATTATTCCAAATATTAAGATTATCAAGCGAGTTCTTATCTTTAGTAATGTGTATCCCTAGGTATTTAACAGCTGATTTAACCGGGATATTATGAACTGATGTAAGGGTGGAATCGTGAATCGGAAAAGCCTCACATTTATTAAGGTTTAATTTTAAGCCAGATGCTTTTGAGAAGAAATCAACTATATGAAGAACCTTAGGAATTTGATTACTGTCTTTCATAAATATAGTCGTGTCATCAGCCAGTTGGCTGATGGTTAGTTGATTGTCTAGCACTGTTAATTTTTCAAAATCTGAGTGTTTAATCAGAATGGAGAGCATTTCTGCTGCAGCGATGAAGAGCAGGGGGGAGATGGGGCAGCCTTGTTTAATGCCTTTGTCAATAGAAAACCTTGGAGATACACCTTGTGGTAACAACACAGTGCTGTTAGTGTCTCTGTACAGTAATTTTACAATATTTTGAAAGTTTGCACCAAAACCAAAATGTTCTAGGGTAAGAAACATAAATTGGTGTTCGATCGTATCAAACGCTTTGAAAAAGTCAAGAAAAAGGATAAAACCATTGTCTTTATAAAACCATAAGTCAAGTACAAGTCTTATGTTATTATGAATTGATCGTCCTTTTATGAATCCCGATTGTGTGTCTGAAATGATTTGAGTTATACCAGTTTTTAATCTATTTGCGTAGATGTGAGTTAAGATTTTATAGTCATTGTTAAGTAAGGTTATGGGCCTAAGATTGTCAATTAGCTTGGGGTCTTTACCAGGTTTGGGTATGAGAGTTATGATTCCTTGCTTCATTGTAGTTGGTAGAGTTAAAGTTTCGGAAATTTCTTTTAACATGTTGAAACAAAGGTCTTTAAGATGATCCCAGAAGTGTCTATAGAAGTTACTTGTAAGACCATCTGAACCTGGAGACTTGTCTAAGGATAAACATTTCAAGGCATTTTCAACTTCATCCATTCTGATTCCAGCATCACATACATCTTTAAAACACTCATCCACTTTAGGGATCCATTCTTTAGTGAGCTCGAAAAAAGCATCAGCAGCTGTACTTGAATAGGAGGAAGAGTACAGTTTACTCTAAAATTGAGAGATTTCCTTAGAGATCTTATTCGGATCTGAACATTCTTGGTTATCAATTAACAGAGTTTTTATACTATTCCGTTCTTGTCTCTTTCTCTCCAATCTACAGAAATAGGCTGAGCTCCTTTCACCCTCCTCTATCCACTTCGCTCTTGACCTGATATATGCTCCTTTTGCCTTATTAATGTAAATGCTGTCCAGTGAAGACTGCAGAAGGATTAGCTTCTGTTTGTCATCTACAGTTAATAAAGGTTTGTTACAAATTTTGTTGATTTCCTTTACAAATTCCATTTCCCTTTTTTTACTGGCTCTGTTTAATTTTTTGCTGTGTGATATTGAGATTTGACGTGCCTTGTATTTTAAGAATTCCCATTTCTCCCTATAATTAGTTAAGTTACAGTCTTCGTTAATATTACTGATTACTGATATAATTTCTTGACAGAAAGGTTCACATTTAAGAAGGCTCGAATTGAACTTCCAATACCCTTTATTTCTTTGACGTGCATTTGTAGGAATAAGAATACGTTTAATCAAGGAGTGATCTGTTAAAGGTGCAGTGGAAATAGTGGAATTAGTCTCCAAGTTAGATCCAGTATCTGACAGAAGCCAGAAATAATTTAACCGAACCATCCGGTTTGAACCAAGTAAAGGTTTGACTATCAGGGTTAAGTGTGCGCCATACATCTCTTAGTTGAAACAAATTACAAAACTCAAATAAAATAGGGTTGTATTGGTGCCCTTGATATCTTGAAGGATTTCTGTCAAGCCACTCATCAATCACCATATTAAAATCGCCTCCAAACATGAAATTTTCAGTTTGATATCTTTGGCTTAGTTCTTTAACAGCAGCGGTTATCTCAGAAAGTACATTTTTGTTTTGGTTATTGTTATTATACCCGTATATATTTCCCAATATCAGGAAGTGATTATCGACTTCAAAAACACAAATTATCCAGTGACCATAAGAATCCTTCTTGGTAGTGACCACCTTCCCAGGAAAATTATTTAACAGTATGGCGACACCTGCTGACCTATTTGTGCCATGGCTAAAGACAATTTTGTCTCCCCATTGATTTGACCAGAACTTCTCATCTGTGTTATTAGAGTGAGTTTCTTGAAGAAGATAGCACTGTGCTTCTTCATTTTACAAAACAAGAAAATTGATTTTCTTTTTATAGAATCTCGTAACCCCCTAGCATTAAGAGATACAAAGGATAATGTGGATTTTAGAAAAGACATAGAGAAAATAGAGCAAAAAAATAAGACAAAAATTGGGATAAAAGATTAGGTACGTAGGAATGAGAGTTCTTAACAAAATGTTATATGAAGCCCCTGTCAGCAAATAATAAATACTATGAACACCTGTTAAATACCTGTACTTAACCAGTGTCGACACATTGAAACCTTCTTATTCTTAAATTGTAAAGTGTATAAAAATATACCTATAACAGCCTAACTTTAACCACCTCAAATTAAATTTGCAAATTACAAAAATAAACTGTCATAAAAAGTTGACTTTAAAGTGCATGCCTACATTTGAGAGGAGGTATTCAACTGTCTAATGTAAACACAACTTAAAATACTTTCCCCCTTCTCTTTAGGAACATATTAAGGTGAAATAAGTTTGTTTTCTTCTATTTTTAAACTGCACAGCAATATGTGCGCCTTTAAATAAACTGAACAATCTTTAAAATGTCTGAGTTGTAAACGTTAGACCCCTCCTGAAATGAGGCTCTCAATGAATTGAGAGCATGAAGAGGGCGACATGTTTAAATTTTAATTTTATCTAGTCTAGACTAGAGTAACCCTGTTACCGTTGATGTAGCCCACATGTCCTCTGTAGTAGACGTTCTTCCCTGCCGCTCTGGCTTGCTCCATCTTCGGCCATGCAGCAGCGCGTGCTTTTCTATCAGCTTTACAAAAGTCCTGTTTAAAGTGGATTCCGATATTTTTGCAGACCTTGGAGTTTTTGGACAATTTCCAGATGGCGTCACGGTGATGTCTCATGGCAAACTGAATGATGATCTGTCGGTGTCTACCTTCTTCTCGTCTTCCGAGGCGGTGAACAGTATCGACCACTGTTTCCATCGACGAGGCCCACTGCGGAGCGATTTCGGACAGAATACTGATGACAACGTCTTGGGAGCGCTCGTCGTCCTTTTCTTTCAGGCCATGTATTTTGAGGTTCCAACGCCTCTTGTATCTCTCCAACTCTGTCAATCTTTCCTTCAGCTCCTCGTTTTCTTTAATGATACGGGGCATTTCTTTTTCCACCGCTTGCATTTTCTCTTTGCAATCTTTGATGTCAGCGGCGTTCATCTCCACAAGTTTGGAAATGCTGGCCACCATGATAGAGTTCTCTCTTAGCTGCTCACCAAAGTTATCAATTTTGGTGGTTAGCTTCTCTATAGCTTGAGTCAGGGTTGTAAGTGGTATTTCCTTTGTCTCTTGGGGCATTTTTAACTTTGCAGGAGGTGTCGTGACTTTCGTTGGGGAAAGAGGGGGATTTTTCCACTTACCAGCGTTGTTAGTCGAGATTTCCATCGGCGTGTAGTCGTGGTCACTCATGTTTGTTAGGCTCGAAGCAACAGTTAGGTTAGCACCCGCTTTCCCGCTCGGCATGTACGGTCAAAAGTTATTTGAGGGCTCAGCTTACAACAGTGTATATACTTTTTAGTCCGCTTTACTATTTTAAATTTGTTCGACGGTTAAAACATTGGTTTTCAGGTAAATTTCGGGGCAATTGAACAGGAGCTTACAATGTGCAGCCTGTCCGGTCCACCATCTCGCCGGCTGTCACAAGTTTCGGAAAGGAATACGTAACTACGTGACGTCAGAGTGGGCGGAATTTCCTTATACGGGTCTTAAGGCACTTCTCCCGGAAGTGCGCGCGCGCATCTGTAGCCTAGTGCGTACGAGAGCGTCCATCAGACCGCTGTGCTCGGCTGCGTTGCAATCAAAACAATGGCACCAAAAAGTGTGTTTTTGGTTGCCAGGGCAAGACAACACTGCGCAAATGTCCAAAGAACCCAGAGTTAAGGGACCTGTGGATGGATTTTGTTTTTCCAGAGCAGCAACGGAGTTGCGCAATTGTGTTCTTGTTTGTTCCCTTCATTTCGACTGTAGCTGCTAATAGTTTTATAAACAAGGCACAGTTCGACGATTTGCAGATCGCCTAGATAATACTTAAAGATGGAGCAGTCCCAACGATAAAGGTTCACGGAACAGCAGGCGGTGAGTAAAACTGCTTCAAATGTCTGTGTGTTGTTAACTATCGGCGTGTAAGCTAAGCACAGCAAGTAAACAACATGATCACGTACAGTTAATGTATCGATGGAGCATGCGATGTATGGTGTGTCTGTGTGTGTTTGTGTGTTTAAATACAGTTGTTTAGCTGGCCACTGTAGGTGTCAGTTTGTTTATTGTAAAACTAAATCATGTCCTCATAAACCACCAGTCTGTCTGCTTACAACACACGCAAAAGCTTCGCGCGCTCCAGCCCACACGGCACGCCTCCACCCGCTCAGGTTTTTCCGGAAAGACTCGGTACAGCCTATTTTTCTTTTATAAATATAATAAAACTAAAGACTTATGTAATATGAAGGATATGAAGGATGCAATAATACTCTATAGGTACTCAAGATTAACATGAGATTGAGTGAAACTGAGTATTTCACCCCCCCTTTAAGTATACCTATTCAGAAATAGTATGGGTGTTTTGGCAGTATTTGATTTGATTTCAACCTCTAATAAACATAAAAAGAGCACATCACAAATGTGCTCTTTTTGCCGCATCACAAATCGAGAATTCATAATATTTTTCTTTATATTTTAAAAATGTTCAGACCTTTTTTTCTCATAACATTTAATTAGTGTTATCTAGTGATATCTTGGCATGAAAACAAACTGAGGTTTCTACCAATCTTTCATGATTATTTATGTTTTTTTCTATTTCAAAATAAAGGCCTAATGAATATGAAATATTCTTGTTGCAAATTGATAAATTACTGCTCTTCTGTTATTTATTTAAAAAAACAGCCACCAAATATGAAAACTAGAGATTGTAAGCTTTCAAATGATATATAGTTTGTCAATATTACTTTAGGTTTTTACTAAGATATTATTGTTCTAAATATATATGGGCAAACGTCCCAGGTGGGACGGTGACAGTTAAGGGGATAACGTAATATAGTCCCAATGTCCTCAAACGAGTACTTCACATTTACTGATGACCTAAGGTGCTACTATTAATAAAATATGTCAAATTTTAATCCCCATATGACAATAGAGACAGTATTGTACATAAATACATTTGTTTCATTCATATAATTTGAATAGATTTTTTACCTGGGTCATTTTTCTTTCGGGAACTGGTGTAGAAGTGTTTAGGGTTACAAGGGTTAGGTTTAGGGTCATTTTCTTCTCACTGACAGTGGTGTAATTCTGTGATATCACAACAAAATGGTGTGGGCAGTGCCCCTAAATGTGGCCAAAATGTCTAAGATTTACAAATTTGATTATCATTGTGTCAAGAGGCAAAAATGTAATGTCCTCAAATGAGGACGCACCTAAGTAACGTAAGTTTTTTTAACATTAGTTAATGCACTGTGAACTAACATTTTTATGAACTAACATTAACAAATATTAATAAATGCTGTAAAAATAAATTGCTTGTTCATTCATGTTAACCTTATTGTAAAGTGATATGCAATTATCTTAAGATTCATCATTGGGACACATTCAAATATATATAATAAAATATATAATAATAATATAATAAATTGATTGATATTTGATGCAAAGATATAAAGAAATTCTAGGTAAATTGAATTGAATTGAATTAAGACTTGTGATTAAGCAATCCATGATGTTTCGTTCTCTAGTGCCATCTAGTGCCATCATTTACACACCGCTGAGAATTAAACAAAGCCCTGGAAGAAGACCAGATGCTGAAGGTCAGTTAACGATTAACTACTAAAACACAGTGCATTATCACACAAGTTTTGCTGCTCTAATATAGTAAATATGATTTGATGTTATGGTCAGTGATATTTCTTGCTGATGTTTAGCACTGGTGTGCTGCAGTCTTCACATCGCTGTCTCCTCATCAAACTGAGCTGGAGAATGAACTAGTAAAGACAGAAAGGAAAAAAATAGATATCACCTACAGTGTTATCTAATATGAGTGTGCTGTATTAATATGAATTATCTCTCAAAATAAGAATAACTTACAGCCTGCACAGATTTCCGCATTGCCTCCCCATTGCCTCTGTAGCGAACACGTATGTGGAAGACTGTGATCGCTGTGATATATTCACAATATATTTATTCCAAGGAATTTATGCATCACTTTGTACATTCTATTCTATTCTATTCTATTCTATTCTATTCTATTCTATTCTATTGAATTTAGAGCTGAGTATTTATTATCATATGCACAGCAAAACACCACTGTTTTAATCACACAATGAATCTAAAATCTAAAAATTTTAATTTGCATAAATATAATTTGCATTTGAGCATTTTGAATAGTTGAACAATGGTATAATTTACCTTTCTGCTGGGGTGTTAAAGATAATGCAGAGGTTGAAGGTGGTGAGGTTGATGATGAAGAAGAGGAAGGTGGTGAGGTTGGTGATTGGTTGGTTGTAGGTGAAGTTGATTGTGAGGATGGTGAAAATGACGATGAGGTTGGATATGGTGTTTGGAAGGATGAAGATGATGGTGAGGTTGATGATGAAGAAGAGGAAAGTGGTGATTGGTTAGGTGAGGTTGATGATAAAGAAGATGAAGGTGGTGATGTTGGTGATTGGTTGGTTGTAGGTGAGGTTGATGATGAAAAAGATGAAGGTGGTGAGGTTGGTGATTGTTTGGTTGTAGGTGAGGTTGATGATAAAGAAGATGAAGGTAGTGAGGTTGGTGATGAGGATAGTGATGTTCGTGATTGGTTGGTTGTAGGTGAGGTTGGTGATAAAGAATATGAAGGTGGTGAGGTTGGTGATTGGTTGGTTGTAGGTGAGGTTGATGATGAAGAAAATGAAGTTGGTGATTGGTTGGTTGTAGGTGAGGTTGATGATGAAGAAGAGGAAGGTGGTGAGGTTGGTGATTGGTTGGTTGCAGGTGAGGCTGATGGTGAGGATAGTGAAAATGACGGTGAGGTTGGAAATGGTGTCTGGAAGGATGAAAATGGTGGTGAGGTTGATGATGAAGAAGAGGAAGGTGGTGTTTGGTTAGGTGATGTTGATGATGAAGAAGAGGAAGGTGGTGTTTGGTTAGGTGAGGTTGATGATGAAGAAGAGAAAGATGGTGATTGTTTAGGTGAGGTTGATGATGAATAGGATGAAGTTGGTGATAAAGATAATGATGTTGGTGATTGGTTGGTTGTAGGTGAGGTTGATGATGAAGAAGACGAAGGTGGTGAGGTTGGTGATTGGTTGGTTGTAGGTGAGGTTGATGATGAAGAAGAGGAAGGTGGTGAGGTTGGTGATTGGTTGTTTGTAGGTGAGGCTGATGGTGAAAATGACGGTGAGGTTGGAAATGGTGTTTGGGAGGATGAAGATGGTGGTGAGATTGATGATGAAGAAGAGGAAAGTGGTGATGGTTAGGTGAGGTTGACGATGAAGAAGATGAAGGTGGTGAGGTTGGTGATGAGGATAATGATGTTGGTGATTGGTTGGTTGTAGGTGAAGTTGATTGTGAGGATGGTGAAAATGATGGTGAGGTTTGAAATGGGGTTTGGAAGGATGAAGATGTTGGTGAGGTTGATGATGAAGAAGAGGAAAGTGGTGATTGGTTAGGTGAGGTTTGATGGTGAGGGAAGGTGATGAGGTTGGTATGAGGATATGAGTTCGGTGATTGGTTGGTTGTAGGTGAGGTTGATGATAAAGAAGATGAAGGTGGAAGGTTTTGATTGGTTGGTTGTAGGTGAGGTTGATGATGGGTGAGGTTGGAAATGGTGTTTGGGAGGATGAAGATGGTGGTGAGATTGATGATGAGGAAGAGGAAGGTGGTGAGGTTGATGTGGAGAAGAGGAAGGTGGTGATTGGTGTAGGTGAGGTTGATAGATGAAGATGAAGTTGGTGATGAGGATAATGATGTTGGTGATTGGTTGGTTGTAGATGAGGTTGATGAAGAAGATGAAGGTGGTGAGGTTGGTGATTGGTTGGTTGTAGGTGAGGTTGATGATGAAGAAGAGGAATGTGGTGAGGTTGGTGATTGGTTGGTTGTAGGTGAGGTTGATTGTGAGGATGGTGGAAATGATGGTGAGGTTGGAAATGATGTTTGAAAGGATGAGATGGTGGTGAGGTTGATGATGAAGATGACTGTGTTGAGGTTGATGATGAAGAAGAAGATGAAGGTGGTGAGGTTTGTGATGAGGATAATGATGTTGGTGATTGGTTGGTTGTAGGTGAGGTTGATGATAAAGAATATGAAGGTGGTGATTGGTTAGGTGAGGTTGATGAAGAAGATGAAGTTGGTGATGAGGATAATGATGTTGGTGATTGGTTGGTTGTAGGTGAGGTTGATGATGAAGAAGATGAAGGTGGTGAGGTTGGTGATGGTTGGTTGTAGGTGAAGTTGATTGTGAGGATGGTGAAAATGATGGCGAGGTTGTAAATGATGTTTGGAATGATGAAGATGGTGGCGAGGTTGATGAAGAGGACTGTGTTGAGGTTGATGATGAAGAAGATGAAGGTGGTGAGGTTTGTGATGGAGATAATGATGTTGGTGATTGGTTGGTTGTACGTGAGGTTGATGATAAAGAAGATGAAGGTGGTGAGGTTGGTGATTGGTTGGTTGTAGTCGAGGTTGATGAAGAAGAGGAAGGTGGTGAGGTTGGTGATTGGTTGGTTGTAGTCGAGGTTGATGATGAAGAAGAGGAAGGTGGTGAGGTTGGTGATTGGTTGGTTGTAGTCGAGGTTGATGATGAAGAAGAGGAAGGTGGTGAGGTTGGTGATTGGTTGGTTGTAGGTGAGGCTGATTGTGAAGATGGTGAAAATGACGGTGAGGTTGGAAATGATGTTTGGAAGGATGAAGATGGTGGTGAGGTGGATGAAGAAGAGAAGGGTGGTGAAGTTGATAAAGGAGAGGAAGGTGGTGATTGGTTAGGTGAGGTTGATGATGAAGAAGATGAAGGTGGTGAGGTTGGTGATTGGTTGGTTGTAGGTGAGGTTGATGATGAGAAGAGGAAGGTGGTGATTGGTTAGGTGAGGTTGATGATGAAGAAGATGAAGGTGGTGAGGTTGGTGATGAGGATAATGATGTTGGTGATTGGTTGGTTGTAGGTGAGTGTGATGATGAAGGTGGTGAGGTTGGTGATTGGTTGGTTGTAGGTGAGGTTGATGATGAAGAAGAGGAAGGTGGTGAGGTTGGTGATTGGTTGGTTGTAGGTGAGGTTGATTGTAAGGATGGTGAGGTTGGAAATAGTGTTTGGAAGGATGAAGATGGTGGTGAGGTTGATGATGAAGAAGATGAAGGTGGTGAGGTTGGTGAAGGCGGTGATGGTGTGGATGATGAAGACGGTAGATAAGTTAGAGATGCGGATGGTGAAGAAGTTGCTAAGGTTGATGATAAAAAAAAGTTATCATATATTAAAAACAGAATAGTTACTATCACTGGCCGGCTACTCACCCGGAGACTTGTTCCGCGGTACATCTATCAAATGGCTTAATGACATTGCGCTGGTTAAACAACGGTTCCTGCTGCGTTTGTGGTAGATGCGCACATTTGTACCGTAACGTGCTGATACAGTGGCACACGGATTGACATGCGCTGCATGTCTCATAAAATGTTAAAAAATGTAAACGTCTGGGAGATTTAGTAGAGCAGACATATACTGTAGATCTGAATACGAGTGATGACCGAAAAGAGCTCTATTTGGTACGGTTTTCTGTGCGCACACACCCGACCCGAAGCGTGCAGCCATGCACAGACACCTATACAGCGCGGCGAGTACTGAATTGAGCTCCCTTTCGTGTCTGAATGGACAAATATACACAACATTACGTCGGAATGTCCGTTTTTTTTTGGAGAGTATTCACGTAAACCAAGTTGGTTATGTCTTAAACAGTTTTCAGTGTATTGGATGTGCATCAGTGCAATTGGATCCGCTTGTCATTGGACATGATCTGATGTCTTAAAGTGACAGTGTGTAGTAAACCTAATGCGGTCTGTGTCCTTAATATTGATCAAGCAACAAAAGAAAAAGAGAAAAGCATTCACTGCTCGTTAATAGCTTTAATAGGGATTCATTATATTTAATTCATACAAATAAATATGTCTGCTGCTTGAAAGAATCACGAATAATGTATGCAAGTAGTTATAAAGAATGCATATATCATTCATTGAAAAGAAGACTGTTCTACTTTAGGAAAAGGGGTTTTATTTAATTTTAAGATATTTTTTAAGTCACAGTAGTTTAATCTGTATCTGTATTGCATGTTCAAACTTGAAAATCATTCATATTAACAGGTTAATAGATGTTTTCTCCGGAAGTATGTGGGTTTGGAAATTTTAGAGAAAATCTAAATTAATGCATTACAATTGAACTAAACCCATTATATTTTAGTCATCTGAATTGTTTTAGTTTTAGTCAACTAGATGATAATAACAAAGTCCAGAAACAACATTTTTATTTTGGGACGGTTGACATTCACTTTAGGACGGTTCAAATTGTTTTTCAGGACGGTTCCAGGATGGAGGTGAAAAAAATTAGTCTGGAGCCCTAAGTTATATCATTCGTTAATTCATTTAGCTAATTAGTTGGCTAGCTGGGACTCTAGTGCCTTCATAGATGCATTCGATCACTTCTAATTAACTAGTTACTGATTAATGTGGAGAGTGCGCTCTCTAACTTGCAAACACTTGTGGAAAGAAATGTTACAGATTTGTCTTTTTCAGGCACTGTTGAGCTGATTCTAGTGGATGTATATTTTATAGGGCTGGGTAATAAATATCGATTTCTCGATATTAATCGATTCTCATTTTTACGAACCGATATCGATTCTTAAATCTCAAGAATCGATTAGTCATCCTGTTTCATTTGAATGAATGGAACATTTTAGCGCGGCTGCGCGCATCCAAAACATCGCAATAATCTTTGTCCTTTGTTACTATTTATATGAAACAGTGTGAATTTTCAAATTACGTCCATTTTCTTTTGAAATTCAAAAACATAAATACCGTTTTGGCGCTGTGGCGTGAGATCGCTCTGGCTCAGCTCAAGAGAAGCAGATCCGCTTTGACCTCTTCCGGCTTAATAACATCAGTTACATCGCGAAATAAACATGAATGAGCATCTGAAAGTGTGTTAAAAGATAGAGTACAACTTCTCGAAATCCGTATCATGTCACACTGATTCGCTCAATCAGCGTTTCAACCGTGGAAAGACGTCAGTTAAACAGCTTGCAATCAATGTCATGTATCGTCATATTTACCTCAGAAAAACCACATGTGACCATAAACTCGTTAGTCAGCTAGATAAAAATAACTCTAGAGAGGAGCATTTTGCTAAATATATGCACAATATTACATATGCATTATAATCTTAATGTTCTTCAATATTTAATGCATATTTTTAATAAATCTGGCAAGTTTTTATGACAGCCAGCATTTAAATGTTTATATTTCATATAATGTTCTTATTTCAAAAATAAATAAAAGTCTAATTTAAAGTCCCTGTAAAGGCAATTTAAAAAAAATTCTAAACACATTATAAATGTTAGAAATGTATTGCTAAAACAAATTACAAAGACTGTGAACTGAAGTACTGTTTGTATAGCTACAAAACAGTTAATTATTACCTTCATATTAGACTAATGAAGCTTAGTAGGCTCCAACTAGACTCCCATAGTTTACAGAATTAGTTAAGAGATTTGATTTCCTTGAGAAAATTTGCCATTTATTGTAACTGATACCCAAAATAATTAATATCGAATCGAATCGAATCAGAATCGAAATCGAATCGATTGCAAGCTTGTGAATCGAAATCGAATCGAATTGCAAGCTTGTGAATCGAAATCGAATCGAATTGTGAAATTTGTGTCAATACCCAGCCCTAATATTTTATGTTGAGAGTAGTCTTACATAGCTGGCATGTCTGATTGTAGTCAGCACAGCAGTCTCTGTTAGTGACGCAGAACTCATCACAGAAACAATCCTGTCTGCAACTGTCATTCCTGCCAGCACAGCAGAGCACTGTGGGTCCTGAACACAGGGCTGAAAGATACAAGACATGAACACAGAAAGCTCATATAACAAGATGACTATCCGGCTAATCTGGGACTTTCCTTTTCTAAAATTACACATCTGATGCTAAGATGGTTTTGGCTGTACAGCAACTCTAAAAGTAAGTCATTGTCCAGCTTAAGTAAGTTTTTGATTGATTCATTTATAAAAATCATTAGTTATTAAGTTAGGGGCCGCTTACACAACACCGTTTTAACTGAAACTTCAAAAACGTGAATCTGTGAAAACGGTGATGACATACATGACGTGCATTACGTGGTTAGTCTACAGGCATGAACGTTTTAATTCGCACGCGTATGTCTTTCTTTTCAAAGTGACAGCCAATTACTTGCCAAAAAAGCTTCATGGCTGGTAAAGTCACGGCCATTGACAGTTGAGGCAAAAAGTACGTTTTAGGCCATATGCAGCTGACAGTTTAAGTGTGTTGAGAAATACATTATTTATTTGCATTTTCTAAAGATTTTCAAATTCAGTATTTCTCAGCTGAAGAAATAGAGCTAATGCTTTTTACATTGTATTAAAAAGTATGTAGTGCACCGTTGGCTCTTTTCCCCTTATTTTTTGATAACCTGGAAACTATGATAAGTAGACTCATTGTGTGACAAATGCGTATAATTGATGTGTGTGGGGATTTTAAAGGGGTGGTTGATTTATGATTTTACTTGTATAACTGTAGTTAGCATTAGTAATGTTGCTGTTTGAGCATTTACAACATCTGCAAAGTTCAAAAGCAAAGGGAGATATTTTCTCTTAAAGCTGCAGTCCGTAGCAATTTCCCTTTTTGTCGCCATCTCTGTTCGAAATCTATAACTGCAGTGATTCGCGGAATTATCATCTTTACGTGGGTTGTAAATCGGCATGAAACAGCGCGGATGAACACAGTGTTTTGAGGCGAGTGCTGCTGTCAATCACCGCGCTGTGTGGATACTGTCATTCAGAATCACAGATTCACGTTTTGAAAGCTTGACCAACATAAGAATTTTCACCGGAAAATGTCTTCTGAACAAGTAAGTAACATCCATTTTTGTTCTGATCAACTAAGGGGGAAAAGCATTCGACATGACAAGCGATCGTTAGATTTAATCAGCGCGATTTACAGCAACCGTGCAAATCATAGCCTACTTAAATTTGTTCTCAAATTGTTCATGTTAACAACATCAGCATTGCGTGACTAACGTTATTTAATGTGTTTTATGATTACCTGTGTAGTTCAGAAATCATATTCTCCATAATAGCTAGCAAACGAGAAAGACACAACAAAGGAAACTCCATAACTGTGTGAATTAAGAAAACGTACTGTTACACGATTGAACTATTGAAATGTCTTTGTTCAGCAGAAAAAGCCGTCTCTTCTTTCGTTTCGAATCCCTTCGGGAGTTCACGCACCTTTCAAAAGCCCCACCGATGTGTATCCTTGTGTTCGCATGAGACGGTTTCTTCCTCTTTCCACCTTAAATCCGAAGTCTTTTGGGTTTTATAACTGGTTAATCTCCAGTTGACACTGATGATTGTTGTTTGGATCTTTCTGGATCCGCCATAAGTTTAATCATGTAAAGTGCTGTGAGAAAAGCCCATCTCTACATCTCACGCGCAGTATAGCCGGCTAGCCGAAACTCCTTCTTTATGTGTACGGATGTGACGTAATGACGCAAAGACATGCTCGAATTTCCCGCGAAAACCCACCAGTACCACTGGAATTAAAATCATTATTACAAGCTAACCGTTTTGAATCTAGCTATGGCAAGCAGATAGTTTTGAACACTGGCTGAAGATGTTTTTTAAAAAATAATTAATTTGGATTATTTTTAACTTAAAAATGTTACGGACAGCAGCTTTAAAGAAATTGCTTTTTAAGGACTACAACAAACAGATGGTAGGGACTACACGGCATTCCTCTTGGGTTAGTGAAGTCACTAACTCTAAAATTTACATAAATCCCGCCCCCGGGCACGAGATTTATAGATTATCATGACAGAATATGCTAATCAATGACTAGAAGATAACTACACATAAGCTACATAAATTCATCAACTAACCATTCAGAAATGTTGTCTAAATGTTGTCACTCTTGAGTCTCTCCATCATTGTCTGACTCAGGTTTGAACATAAAAGGTAAAAAGTTTTTGAAATGTTCAGTCTGTGTCTGAGGTAATCGGAGCTGTTAACACACAAGCTCTTAAAGCTCCGCCCTCTGTGCCGGGAGCAGTAGCTCATTTGCATTTAAAGGGACATGGTATATAAAAATATCTTTAGGGTATTTTGAGCTAAAACCATAGACCATGGGTCACCAATCTCGGTCCTGGAGGGCCGGTGTCCTGCAGAGTTTAGCTCCAACCCCAATTAAACACACCTGAACCAGCTAATCAAGGTCTCACTAGGCATTATAGAAACGTTCAGGCAGGTGTGTTGGACCTGGTTGGAGCTAAACTCTGCAGGACATCGGCCCTCCAGGACCGAGATTGGTGACCCATGCCATAGACTGTAAAAAATATGGACAAAGCGTCTATGACGTCACCCATAGACTTTCTGAAGAATGGCTTTGAGGCCGTTTATGGGGGGTATGGGTGGCGCCATCTTGGAAAATCTTTTCAGAAAGGATACAGAGGTGGTATGATGTGTTGTGTCAGATCATGGCCGAGACGTCAAATTTCAGGAATTCCACTCGGCGCAGCCTTATTAGCTGTCAATCACGCTGTCAATCAAAGTTAACCACGCCATTATTAGGGCCCGAGCACCCGTGCGAGGACCCTCTTGAAACTGTTAGGATTATTTATTCTTTTCTTTTTTTTTTCTTTTTTTTTTTCTTTTTTTTCTTTTTTCTGCAAAGTAAGCTCCATTTTCGAGGCCGCAACATGCTCGAAAAGTCACCAAATTTTGCACACATGTCAGGACTCGTGAAAAATTTTGTATTTTGTGGGTTTCGCGGATGGCCGTGGCAAAATGGCTCACTAGCGCCACCTAGAAAATAAGAAAAAATTTAATAGGGACGTGTATCATATCAAGACGCACAAAAAAGCGCACAAAAAAGCCTCAAGAACCCTAAACTCGACAGGAAGTCCGCCATTTTGAATTTGGCGGCCATTTTGGGACGATTTACACACTCCGTACTTTGACGAACTCCTCCTAGGGATTTAGTCGGATCGACTTCAAATTTCTGCTGTGCCTTCTGAAGGCATTGACGATGAAAAGTTGTGCTCTCTGCGCGTTTTCGTCAATGGGCGTGTCCGTGGCATCGATGATTCGCCATGAAACAGGAAGTTGGAGTAACTTTGCTGTACATACTCAGATCTGCACCAAATTTTGCACGCTTGACAAGAGTCCCGCCCTGAACACATGTACATGCCGACATTCACCCCCAGTCATAGCGCCACCTGCTGGCAACAGGAAGTGACCTTTAACGAAGCAGCCCCCACCGCACGTTTGACCTACATGTACGAAATTTCTGTGGCACATCAACCATGTCCAGACGCACAAAAAAGCCTCTTGGAGCAATGCCCTAAACCCAACAGGAAGTCGGCCATTTTTAATTTGTCGTCAAATTTTGGCTGATTTACACACTCCGTACTTTAACGAACTCCTCCTAGGGATTTAGTCCGATCGACTTGAAATTTCTGCTGTGCCTTCTAAAGGCATTGACGATGAAAAGTTGTGCTATCTGCGAGTTTTCGTCAATCGGTGTGTCCGTGGCATGGCATCAAAGATCAACTCATCGCCATGACACAGGAAGTGGTTGTAACTTCAGTGTACATGCTCACAGCTGCACCAAACTTTACATGTAGGATAAGAGTCCCGCCCTGAACTCATGTACATGCCCACATTCACCCAGTCATAGCGCCACCTGCTGGCAACAGGAAGTGACGTATAACACCTTCATGCAGTGTCTGAAAAGCGAATTCACAGCCGCACTGGCAGAGCTCCAGAATATGCAACGCGGCCGCATCACTCTCCGACGTGCTACATGTGCGAGGGCCCGCGCTTCGCTGCTTGCAGCTTTAATTTGGCATAAATTTTATGTCTAAATACGATCTAAACTAACGAGTTAGAAAAAAATTCACCCTAGTTGTCAGGCACTCGGAATCTATCGAAAAATACAATAAAAGTCCATGGGACCAACCTGTAAAAACATTTATGCTGTGAAAACGGACATTTTTACATGGGGGTCTATGGACATTTGCTCCCCTTTTGGGACCTGATTTTCGATGTATTGCAGTTTTTCGCAATCCCGGGTAGTCTTCATTTTTCAGATTAGAATGTTGCCGCTTGGCTAAAACTTAACATACACACTCTGGGGACATCAAATACTTATTTTACATCTTGTGAAAAGGGCATTATACCACCCCTTTAAGTAAAACATGCAGAACACATCAACACCATCTTTTTTTTTTTTTTTAGGAAAATTTGACTAAACAAACTAATTTAAAAACTCAAGATGTGTAATTTTTGTACTGTAAATAAATACACTTTATTATTTAGAATCCAAAAGGATTTTATGACCATGGTACCAATTGCATAAAAAAACTGAAATAATTTAAACCTTTAATACTTAAAACATGTGATTGATGGAATATGACTTAACATACTACTTATTAATATACTTTACATACTATTAATACTTTTTCATATTTTGATATTGTGCATAAAAATACATAATTTTTCAAGTCCGCTGCTCTCTTTCACAAAAAAATATGTCCAGATTTAATAGTTTTGTCCTATTTAAAAATAATTATGACGTTTTTTTAAATTGTATATTAAAAAACGGTTTATTTTTATCCTTCTAAACAAACTTCTCATACAAACAACTACAATAAATATGTCACAAGAATAACACAAAATGATGGACCACTTGTTTTAAGTTTCTGCTGTTTTTTTTGTTTGCTGTGTTTCTCAGAACTTTATGAAGCACGTCAGCTATCTTACCTGAAACTCGGTTTCTGTCATTTTGGACCAGGAACAATAAGAGAAGCCATTTGAGCACATGATACTTCATCTTCCAGAGTGTGTATGTGGTTTGGTTGTTTTTTGATTAAAGCAT
>CM070823.1:10638381-10706758 GCA_036326025.1 Chrosomus eos
AGTGTGTTTGTTTGATGAAAGGGGGTGTGTGTGTGTGTGTTGTGTGTGTGTGTGTGTGTGTGTGTGTGTGTGTGTGTGTGTGTGTGTGTGTGTGTGTGTGTGGTGTGTGTGTTGTGTGTGTGTGTGTGTGTGTGTGTGTGTGTGTGTAGAGGGCAGTAATTACAGCTATTCTCCAGAGCTGATAGTCAGAAGCCGCCACAGACATGGTCACACCCCTTCCTGTCTGAGAGAGGCGATCCATGACTCTTGCTGCTAATACAACCTGAAGACTCACATCTGCCTCAACATCACACAGTTTGGACTCTACTCACTATTCTACTGTAAATGTCAGTCACAGTTAATACTCCACCTCATCAGTCTCAATTATTTGATTGACATGTTCAGAGGTATTTATGTTTGGATGCAGTCTCTTTCCATTTCTTCTTTTCATTTCACTCTAATGTGAGTCAACACCAACAGATACATCATTTATAAATATAGGATAGACAAATCTATATTTGCTATAATGAATATTGTACACAACAACTGTTGTAAATAAAACAGATGATAGGAGAAAGTTTTTCAAATTTCATTTTTCATGTTACTTCCCATTTTTGTGTAATTATTATTAGTGAAGTTTATTAGCAATTTCTTAGTGAAATTTTTTTCAAAGGAAATCTTCAATCCTAAATACACACACACACACACACACACACACACACACACACACACACACACACACACACACACACACACACACACACACACACACACACACACACACACACACACACACACACACACACACACACCACACACACACACACACACACACACACACACACAATTTGGGTAAATTGAGTCACTATTTATTATAGTCTAAAATTATCTGAAGTCTCCATTTTTAAAATTCACAGAAAGTTAAACCCAAACAATTTCAACATTTGTCTGACTCTATAGTTAAAAACAAAGACAAAATTATCAGATTTTTGTTTTTGAGCCTAGCCAAACATAGCTTATCAGTTTGATTATATTTACATAACTAAAAGGACATATGTGTAAAATAGAAAATAGTGTAGTAGATAAGTAATAAAACAGATGAGGTGTGTAAATCTCAGCTGCATGAATCTACCTCAGCCAGCACTGCTTGTCTGCGTCTGGGCGTTTCGCGCATGCGCATTCATCTTTCGACTTTTTTTCCAGGCCAGTGCGGCAGGCGGACCGCAGGGAGAAGAAGAGATTTTAAGGACAGTTACAAAAGTTATAGAAGAGGAGAAATCATGACACAAAACAGTGAACTCATCGACCGCCTCTCCTCGCCATTAAACGTGACATCCCTCATCATGGCGCATGTGTCACCTATGAAATATTGATTTTTGTCATCTAACGTTACACCAACTTGAGGATATAATGCCGGGAAACGGATGAGAACTACTGCAGACGCTTGGAATCGCTTGTTGGATATTGAATCCGGCGCTGGGGGATGCAGTTGGGATTGTTTTCGTGTATATAATCAATATATGAGAGGAGGATTATTGGACTGCACGAGTGTTTGGGCCGATCCGTTATATTTCTCATCATATTTGAGCATGGGAATGTCGTCCACCGCTGTGATCTCATAGTCCCGTGGGACGTGATGCAGCCACGCGTAGATGTCAAGATGGGTGATGCCGCAGAGATCAAGGAGAGCAAGAGGACGTTCATCGTGCCCACCATCAAATCTGTGGATCACTATGATTTCACAAGGGCCAAGATATCGTGCAGTCTGACGTGGCTCATCGCCAAAGCCTTTGGATCTGGTAGGTGGCGCTTGAAGGTTTGAAAATCAATATTTTTAGTGCTGGAAGAAGTTGTCACAATAAGGGCAATACTGTATCTTAAGTGCTTAGATACACTGGTACATTTTTAAATTGAGGGTTCCGAACCCCTGGGTCGCAACGGAGTGCTCTTTACAGGGGGGGAAAAATCTAAATAATTAAATATTATATTTAAATAGATTAAATTAATTAACTATATTAATGTATAGCCTATAGAATAATTAAATAAATACATTACTATAATGAGTATAATGCTACTTAAAATTAACTGAACATTTTCTAAATAATAGCCTATTTTAGATAGTATTTATATTAGGCTATTCATTTTTCACAGTATAAATACTATATAGATGTCTTTTAAATGTTCAGAATGGGTCCCTTGCGCAAGGATAATTATATTTGGAAGTCAGTAGCCTAGCCTAGCATTTAAAAGGTTGAAATCCCCAGGTTTAATATACCCTTTCAGTATTTGTTTTGTCTTTCCTAACTATGTTACTGTTAACATTTATCTGTAAAGCCTGTAACATGTAGGATATGTTTCCACGCTGTGACAACTTACCCCGTATAGTATATGACAACATGCCTCGCTATTGCTCACCATGTATTCAATCAACCGTCTTTTTTACTACTTTGGAAATAATAGCAGACATGCCTTTTTGTTGGCAAATCTCTAGTCTAAAGTATGTCTATATCGAAAGACATTGACTTTAAAAATAAACCTACCTTGAGAAATGTTGACTGGAGTAAAGAAGTGACAACATAACCCCGGTCTTCCCTATAATTTTTCACGGCAGGGCATATTTCATTTTTTAGCGCGTTTATTGGAGCGATTTTGTTAATTGGTAACACAATTTTGAGGAGAGAATAAATTAACTAATTTTCACAAACACTTGTTCTCAGGAGTCATAAACAAGATTAAACGTTTTCACAGACAAGGTTTAGCTAGTCCCAGACTAAAATGCATGTTTAAACTGTTTTAACTGAAAGCAACTTGCACTATATGTTTAAAATATGTCATTGCCATTGATTTGTCTCAAGATGCACACCAGTAGCCTAATGTTTTTTTTTCTAAGGCACGTTTAAAAAAATACTTAAATATCCTGATTGAACTAATGCCTAATCCTGGCTTAATCTAAGCCCTGTCTGTGAAACCAGGCCAAAATCTGTCATTTTAGGGTATTTTGAGTGCACATGTGTCTCATGAGAAGCAGTATACAGAGGTTAAAAATAGTGAATTTGACAAATTGAAAAATCTACATAGTGGTAACTATTTCCAAGTCTGCAGAAATCATTAGCCTAGATCCCTGCATAGACTCATGAAAGGCCACAGGCTGGCTTATGGCTCTGTGTCCGTCCCCACAGTCCGTAATAAATGCTCAAAGCAGATTCCCCGCTTCTGCACACTGTAATAGGATTGAAATTTTCCAAAATAACTCCCTATGGAGGATGCTGGAATAAACATAAACATAGACAATCAAACTTGCATGGACATAAAGCAATGTGACTTTTATTGCTAGAGCGCCCACAACAGAGACGCCTGTGGAGTGCAATGCAACAGGGCCAAGCTGAAGGCTCCTGACAGAATTGTGTGTGTGTGTGTGTGTAAAAAGCTTTTTTGCTGGTGTACATGGACTCTAATGTGGTTGATAAAGCATACTCTGACCTCTATTGCAGATGTATCTGAATCCCCTATATTAGTGCTGACAGTGACATGAACAAAAACTACTCTGGTACTACCATCGTTTTTGGACATAGCAGCCCTTGTGAAAAAGAAGTGTGCTTAACTGTATTGAAAGTACACTTATAGTGTAGGCTACTTCGAATCTTAAAAGGCCATCTCCCTGCTGAACAGTTAAATGCCTCCCAAGACCAATCTTAGTGGAATACTCACACAGTATCTTGTTAATTCACTTTTATTTACTATCCATAATACAGTTAACTGTAAATGTTCATATCTGAAAATATGCCTATTCTGTGTCTTTTTACTTTTCATATTTGTATTCTTTAATTTTATTTTTACAGGGCTCCAGACTAACTTTTCCACTGGTGCTATCAACATTCTCAGTTGGTCGCATCAGAACATGATTTGTTGTTGTATTTATGTGTGCAATGGAAGCTTCATTTACCAAGAAAAATTATCTGTGTGCAAACACACTTGGCAGTTGCGAGCAATGCTCTTTCTGATTCTGAAAAGTATATTTTTTATTAATATATTGCATTATAAAATGTATATTATTTAGGGCTGGACCAGAATATTCGAATATTCGAATATTCGTTCGGTGGGTTGGTATTCGATTTGAAAATGTGACATTCGGATATTCGTTTTTTTTTTTTTTTTTTTTTTGCAAACCTGGCATCCCCCTCGAAACGGTTCTCATTCGCGCTTGTATATGTTTTACACTATAGAATCTGGTGAAATACAATACTTTACATATAAATTCGTTATAGCTACTTAATAAATAGATATTTGCTTCTTCTTGGACTACTAAAAGTGTTCCTGCAACGGGAGTATTCTCTGGCTAGAGCGCAGAACAGCAGAGTTTGTATGGACAGATGTGAATGCCTGAGCTTGTATTTTGGGTTAAGCTGCATTGCTTTGACATTGTGGAAAATAGAATAATAGAAACAAAATATATTAAAATGTATGTAGTATTAAAATATATAAATGTATGTATTAGTGTGTTTTATATAACTACAGTGTCCGTTCTCGGAGCATATAAGATATTAGACAGCATATCGGTGTCCGTTCTCTGCTCGCGCGAGGCGCGCAGCTTCTTTAAACATCTACCCTACGTTGTCAGTAATTTGTTAGTGAGACTATTAGACTAGCCTACCTTATTAGAAATATTGCATAAGTTACAGACCTGTGCGTGTTTTATATCACTAGTGCAAAGCAGTGTCCGTTCTCGGAGCATACAAGCTCTGCTCGCGTGAGGCGCTGCTTCCCGCTCGCGCTGTCTGTGTAGTTTATTAAAAATGTATTAATTCTGAACGTGTCGCGTCTCGCCTGTCTATCTATATTGCACCAAATACACTGCACTTCCTTGTGAAGTCGTTTGGATGAACGGTTCTCGAAATAATAATCATGCGCTGATGATGATCATGCGCATTTTACATGCGCTGCAAGAGACACGCACACTTGCACACACACGCACATGTGAGGCGCTGCTTCCCGCTCGCGCTGTCTGTGTAGTTTATTAAAAATGTATTAATTCTGAATGTGTCGCGTGTCGCGTCTCGCCTGTCTATCTATATTGCACCAAATACACTGCACTTCCTTGTGAAGTCGTTTGGATGAACGGTTCTCGAAATAATAATCATGCGCTGATGATGATCATGCGCATTTTACATGCGCTGCAAGAGACACGCACACTTGCACACACACGCACATTTGCACACACGACAGGCAAGGTCTCTCCCTCTCTTTGTCGTGCGTGCGTTACACGGTTTGGAGCTCGCGAGCAGCTAAATTCCAGGAGATTTGAACTAATTTGCGGGCATCAGGGAGCCGCTATCAATATGCGGGAGACTTGGGATGTCTGAGACATAGAGATTCCGAAGCTTCGAATATTCGATGTTTATTCCTACCGAAGCTTCGAAGCTCAAAAAATGGTATTCGGACCAGCCCTAATATTATTATATCATGATCTGTCTGAAAACTCGATTTAGATTGAAGGTATGCATTAAAACTGTTTAAGGCACTGGTAGTTCCAGTCAGTTTAATCACAGTTTTATATTAATGCTCTGCTTTCATTGAAGCGCACACATACGTAACTCGCACACACAGAGATCTGAGATCGCACTGTGCACTTATTCAGAAACATTCAGGAGCACAGAAACATGTTGTCAACACTGCCCTGTGACTTTTATTAATATCTCTACATTATATTTCTCAGCAGCGAGCGGTAACATTGCTGTTTTTGAAACTAGTAGAAAGATGCTGCACAGATTCAGGTAATTCACACATTCTCTCTCTCTCTCTCTCTCTCTCTCTCTCTCTCTCTCTCTCTCTCTCTCTCTCTCTCTCTCTCTCTCTCTCTCTCTCTCTCTCTCTCCTCACCATCAAATAAATGCTATAATTAATTAATTCAAATAAATGTAATCTTACAGCACTACTTTATCTCTGTCTAAATTAAAGGTGGCAGAATGTTAGATCTAACGAGACTTAACTGTCGAAATAACCATCATTTTGACCCTTTCAGTCAAATATTGCACTGCAAACATCAATAACAGCTTTAACTCGTGATTGCTGGTAAATGACCATGGTATAAGTGGGATAATCCACGACTAACAGTGCATTAAACGATTTCTGCTTCACTTTGGGTGTTTCTTTTTCCTCCACAGTGTGCATTAAAATTGGTTATTAAAAGTAATTATAAAATTAAATTAAATGAATCCCCTCTTAAGTGGATCAAAAAAAGCACTAATTGCATACAGTTTTTCATAATTGTTAAGACACTAAACCCGATTCTCTGAACTAAATTCTCACTAGCCTAATCCAATTTGTCGAATAAATCACTCATTTCTGCAAAACCTTAAACAAGTTTAGGCAGTTAGACACTATTTGCAAATCTCATGCACTCTTTTTTTTTTGGAAAACTCTAAACACATTCTCTCACACAGATTTGACACTGTGATACATTTGTGTCGCAAAACACTAAACACAAGAGGCAAAATTTCAACACAACGTTTCAAAATTGTTCACACCTTGTTTCTAATGTGATCATTTACTGTACAAAACATAAGCCTATCCAGAGCGCACAGGTGCACTGAATGTTGACCAACTATAGATGGAAACAGTCTGAGAGGGAGAAGAGAAAGATATAAGAGGTGGTGGGCGACGAGGAAGAGGATGAGAAAGAGCAAGGTTTAAAGAGTGATATCAAGGCTGGGTCTGTCAGACTAGAGGGTTTTTCTCTTTGCCTGGCAAGAGACATCATTGCCTGTGATGTGGACATAGTCCTCAGGCCAGAGTCGGCAGGAAGACATGATGCTGAAGCTGAATCAATCTCTCTTTGACCTTGATTTTGTAGTTGGACTGCAGTAGTGTCTAATGAATGGTCTGTTGTGCTTATACTATATTATTGACTCGTGTGTGTATGATCTGAAAGCATTGTTTGATTTTGAGTACAGGTGAAATGGTTTTGAAGCGATGTTTGACTTTGCTAGAAGAGTCAAGATTTTTGTGAGTTTAGTTTGAATTGGATTTGTGTTTAATGTTGTGAGAAAATGGGTGAAGGTTTCAAAAAATGTGTGTTATAGCAATTGTGAAAAACTCTAATAGTAATACAATATAAACAAATGATTTCCATAATAAGTTCACCTTTTTTAAAGTATGCTAAAGTGTACTGTTTTTCACAAGGGAGGGATGTGAAAATAACATGTACAGTATTTACCTTGATAATCCTATTTTGGTATAAATTAGGGGTGTAACGATAACGTTACATGTATTAATATTGAACCATTCGGTACGAGGCTTTCGGTTCGGTACGCATTACAAACCGAACGATTCGTTGGACCATTTTCCTGCCGACCAAAATCGGTCACCACAACATTGCGCAACATCAAATGGCAAACGGAATGAAAACGGAATGAAACTGTGCTACTAATTATTTTGTGCTTCACGGACCGTTTATCAGTTCGGACCATCAACATCAGTGCAGCGCGAGCCAATCTTGATCAAGTGACACTGTTACTACAGCGTTACAAGATCCAGGGAGTAAACAAAGCATTTGAATTCGCCACTGAAGAAGGCTAATAACATTGCTGCGAGATCTAGTAAGAAACATTAAAATGTCTCCGTTATTAACGGATCAAACAGCGCTGACGTGAAAACCAGGAGAAACATTGTTCCATGAATTAACTAGTTATAGGTTTTAAGTCCACAGATCAGCAACATTCACCATGGATTTAATGTGGTAACACTAATTGTAACCATGGAAGTTTGGCAGAAATAGTCAAATGCTTTCAAGTACATCACACATCTTTTTCCAGCACTTCAAAACTCAAATATTATCATATTTAAATGTTATTTTTAATGTGATGACCCAAACATTATTTGTTCATCCTTCAAAGATTTTCCCCATTTATAAATCTAAAAGTTTCAAGATGTAGGGAAACTCTGGCATTTCTTTCTTTTTGCTGTAACGAAAACGTACCAAACCGTGACACCACTGTATCGTATCGAACCGAACCGTTACACCCCTAGTATAAATCCCATGTAGGCTAAATACCAAGAGTACCATGGTACTGTTTTTGTAAGTGTGATAACATCTCCCCATCAGTCACTGTTCTTCACAGCAGAATGAAACTGCTGATCAGCATGAGAAACAAACACAGGAAAATGAGCTCCAGCATTGCAAGGCATCCTTAGATTGAGTCTGGTGGATGTCTGTTTATTCAGATACTTTGCTCAGAAATGATGAAAAATAAACAAGGTCACAAACAGATGTTTTGAGTGCCTGTAGGCCTTCACGGCTGTGTTGTTCACGTTGTGCTGTCTTTACCCCCAGCCTTACATCTGTGGCATACTGCACATACCACGACAGAGAGCATTCGTTCCTGTTACATCACTGAAGCCTGAGGGGTGCTGGGAGTGTGTGATGTTCACATGTGACTGTGTGTGCACTGTTATTCTCGCTGGAAACTCTAACACACTGTATGTAACGTCGATGTTTCATATGAGAAATCAATAGCAGTGCGGGTGAATGTGCTTCTTAAGGTGATAGTGTCAGCAGATTTTTAGATGAGACTGATTAAATTAATGTTACATGTTATGAGAAATGTATATTGCAACTGGCAAGTCTGCTACTAGAAATATTTAAAAAATGTTGTCATCATTAACTCACCAAGCCCTGACTGACTTATTTTCTTCCACAAAAGTCGACACTTTTGAATATTCTGGCTGTTCTTTTTTCTTTCCTCTGTTTCTTTAGTGTATTAAAAGTAAATGGGGAGTAAGGCTGTGAGAAACATGCCCGAATTTATGCCCAGTTCTCCTTTCTGTGTTCAGGAGAGTAAAGTGTTGTTTTAAATCCGATATGTTTAATAAATTATTATTTAATCCTGCTCAAGATATCAGTCTAATGATTCATTTACAAATTGAACCAGTTCTTCAGTTTACACTAGTTGAGAACAACTGGAGGGGAAGATTATCAGTGAATTATGACTTTAATTTGGACTCTTTTTTATTTGATAACATACAGATAACTTGGACTATAATGCATCAGTATTACAGGTCGTTTTTATGATTATTTTATAATGTTTATAGTGTCTTTTTGAAGAAAGTAAACATGGAAGGGTTTGGAATTAAATTTTCATTTTTTCCCAAACTATTTCTTTAACACAAGTTGTTCAACATGCCAGTCTCAAATATGTTTGGAATGATTATTATAAGCATATGCCTAGAATATCTTTAAAATCCCACAGAACATATTATCTGGAGTAAAAACATTTTTAATTGACCTTCAGATATGTTTTCTTACAGTAACGTTTCAACAAAAGCACAGAGTTGGAGGTTTGAAAGGCTTTTGTGGGTCGTGGTGACTTGCTGCCTCAGGCTTTTCTCTCTCTGACCCCTCACTTCCTCCCTGTGTTTGTCATTCCTCCGAGAGCCGCTTCCTGCCTCTGTCCGAGTTGGGATGAAACGCAGGGGAAAAAACTTTCCATAATCAGGCAGCTCTTTATGAGCATGTTCAGGAAAAACTGTGAGCTTTACAGAAGGTGTGTGTGTGTGTGTGTTTTATGTTTTTGGCTCTGAACTAGTAAAGACTGCTAGGGAAAGGGTTTCCATTGACGCAGCAGCTTTTCATAAAGGTTAGGAGGAATGATTTTAAGAGTTTTCTGATGCCTCTGTAAATATTGAAAACACAATGACTGTTGCCCAGCAGTTTTAAGTCAATGTTAATGGAGGAAATAAGGGATGGATAATGATGGCCAGCTAGTCATTCAACAATTGGTAACACTTTACAATAAGGTTCATATTAACATATTAAAAAGCATGAACTAACAATGAGCAATACATTAGTTAAAGTATATTAATCTTTGTTAATGTTTCAAATACAACTATTTATTGTTTGTTAATGTTAGTTCACAGTTAACAAATACAACTTTTGATTTTAACAATGTATTAGTAAATGTTGAAATTAATATGAATTAAGATTAATAAATGCTGTAACTAATGAACCTTATTGTGAAGTGTTACCCAACAACGAAATAGATCATTAGTGTGAAAGATTTTATTTTTTTATTTTATTTTAATATTTGAAAAAATGCATCTTATGTAAACGCCCCATAAGAAAGTTGTCCAATTGGGGACCAGGGAAATCAAAGCTTTCCTAATTATACAGGACTTTTTTGAATCAGTTATTTTACATTTATTTGCATACGCTGCTTTTACGGGCTTCTGGTTAAACTGGATGGGAGGTGCTTAAAGTACAGTTCAAGCGTAGTACAGCTGTTTAGGGAATTCACACTTAAAATCACTTATGCCCATTGCCCGGAACACATTGTACGATTTTGGGATGTCCCACGCAGACGAAAGATGACCAATAGTGGTATTTTCTATGTGGCTCCTAAACGATGGTCCTACGTCGTACAGTGAGAGAGGTTCAAAGACGGCCGTTGTCACATTCTTGTGTCCCAAGATAGCCTGTGATAATTTTCTGAGAGTGTCAGAAATTTCAGACTGATCTCATGAAACTGCGTATGTATGACACGCCAATTCGTATTTCCATTTTTGGCGTGCTATCAACACGCAAAATCGCTTTTCAGCGTGTTTATGAACGCCGTTGACTTAACGTTACATTACTGTATATATAAATATATGACCTACCCCAATCCCGTCCCTAAACCTACCCGTCACTGGTTAATACCATTTATAAGTCTTTCCCTACCATCCTAGTAAGAAAACTATCGCTCCCCCAGATGTATATCAAAATTTGGCTTTATTTCGCTCGGATTTTTAACGGCGTGTACATACACGCGGAATCACTCGGACATAACGGCGTAGATATACACGCATACACGCGGATAGTTCAAAATGCGTATAAATAACACGCCACTTGACTTGAAAGTGGCGTGTATGTTTACGCAAAAGTCATGATGTCATGTTGGAAATTTAGTATGATCATCTCACAGTGTGTTTACTGTTACGATCACACAGTCTGTATCAAGCATTAAACACGAATACAATAATGCATGTGTTTAAGAACATCTAACAGAAACTGTACTGCGCCTTTAAGACACTTTTCCTGCTGCTGAAAAAGAAAATCTACAAGCACAGACTGATTAATAGACATTTTTATTTATCTATCTATTTATTTTAATCTTAAAAGTTTTTTTTCATCATTTTGTTATTTTTAAAAAGGAACTGTACTGCACCTTTAAGACATTTCCTGCTGCTGAAAAAGAACACACATACACAAAGACATACTGAAAGGAAATGACCCGGAAAAAGCAGGAATCTACATTGCCTGTAGTCTGACTCACGCTGAAGCATTATGGGATGCCAGGAATTTCCTTGGCCTTAGACTCAGATATTTGCAGTCGCACTTCAGTGTCAGAAACAGAGCTGAATTGTCAGTCTGATTGCAGATGTTGTCATCCTGATGCTTTTCATTTCTGTTTACGTGCATAACAACTGATTTATTTTTGTGGACAAGTGCTCGTGACTCATTTTTGCTGGCCTGTACCTGTGTATTTACGTTTGTGTGTGTGTAATTGTGTCAGCCCAGTGATTACAGTCTGTGTGTGTGTGTGTGTGTGTGTGTGTGTGTGTGTGTGTGTGTGTGTGTGTGTGTGTGTGTGTGACAGAATTCATGCATGCCTGTACCTGTCTGTTTTTTCTGTGTTTGGATCTATGGCGCTATTCTGAAGAGCTTCAGTAAATCAGATTAAGTGAGAGCCATAATGGGATTAGTCTGAAAACAGTGTGTCTTTCTTTTCAGATTCCACTCATTGACCTCACATCAGTCTCACCAAGCATTGATCCTGAATCAGATTTAAAGAGACATTAAGTTATTTTTTTTTTCCACCTGAAGAATTGAATAGAACTGTTTTTTAACAAATATGTTTTACCCACCTCACATGACTAGCTCAAGTAATCACTTTTTCTCATTACCCTCCAAATTCTTGTGCAGTTTTGGTTGTGTAATCAATCACTGTCTCTGTCTTTCTCTCTTTAGACTGTGTACCCGTGGAGTTGGACGATCCGTTTTACCGAGACCAGTATGACCAGGAGCATGTGAAGCCACCGGTTGTGTCTCTGCTGCTGTCCGCGGAGTTGTATTGCCGCGCGGGGAGTCTGATCCTCAGGAGTGACGCCGCTAAACCTCTGCTGGGTCATAACGCCATCATCCAGGCCCTCGCTCAGAAAGGCCTCTACGTCACCGACCAGGAGAGACTCGTGACTGAGAGAGACCTCTGCAAGACCCCCATACAGATGGCAAGTGATTTGGCACTGCATTTTTTTTCTGTTGCAGAACAGACATACTTTCAGATTTAGAGTAAGGGTTACGGATGTGCGAGACTATTCGACTAGTCGATTAAACGATACTGCTGCTGCTAGTCGACTTGGAAATATACTAGTCTTTTTTTCTTAACACAATTAATGTTTTGCTTTTATATCTTTATATACAAAGGCTATGTTTTAATTACCATCATGTTAATGTTACATTTTAAAATTAATATATTATTTTGAAAAGTGTATATCTGTAGCAGAAAACAAAATAGTTTAATTTGACCTCAGTTTTCTCTGTGGTGGCGGGTTCAGAGAAATGTCCACTCGGAAGATGAGCAAGGTGAGGGAGTATTTTGACAGCTTTATAAACTAAAATAACTGGCTTCCGGTAACAACCGTATGCATGCCGAGTTCCGGTAGAAGAGTGACCTCCGACCCGACGCATGATGTATTGACGAACGCGGAAGCGCAGAGGACAGAGCAAAACAAAAAGCAGATCACAAATTACAAGTCAAAAATGAGAATTTTTAAAGAGAAATGTCGGAGGATTTAATAAGAGAAGAGGAGCTTGGGTTTGTTGCCCAGCCCTATTTGTTTGAACTGCAAGAGTCATCTACTCTCACCTAAGCTTACACTACTCCTACATCCTACGTCAGTGATTATATTTAAAAAAGTTATAAATATGGATATTTTTCTTACAAACGCTTCGCTTTGCTTCAGAAGGCCTTTATTAATGCCCTGGAGCCGTATGGATTACTTTTATGATGGATGGATGAACTTTTTTGGGCTTTAAAATTGAAGTTACCATTCACTTCCATTATAAAACTTGGAAGAGCCAGGACATTTTTTATATCACTCAAATTGTGTTTGGCTGAAAGAAGAAGGTCATATACACCTAGGATGGCTTGAGGGTGAGTCAATTATAAGATAATTTAAATTTTTGGGTGAACTAACCCTTTAAGCTTGCTTATAGGCTTGTTATACTACAGGTTATGAGGGACAATACGCTATGTAATTTTATATCAAATTAAAGGAGAAACGTTATGAACGAAACTTACTTGACAGTTTTGGTATGGTAAGGGTATGTGATGATATGGGGCTATTTTAATTCCAAAGGCCAAGAGAACTTTATCAGGATGCATAGTATCCTGGATCCATGAAATAACTGGCCTTTAAAAATAAAAATCTGCCTGCCTCTATGGGAATATAACATAGGGGAGTCCTGACTTATGCACCCTGTATTTTAAGGAAGAACATTCATTTATTTACGATACATTATTCATTTACAATATTTTTTTTTAGTCAAGGCATTTTTATTCTCTTTTTTAGTCAATTTTAGCATGGGTGTGTTCACTTATGCTAAGCACTGTAAATCTGCTGGTAGTGGACTGGTAATGCATACTGTGCTGCTTCTGGTCGCTATATGTAAGCTGCAGTGTGCACTTGATTTAAGGGTGTTGTAAGATGTAAAGTGTAGGGTGAATGAGGAGGAGAACTGGACACTGCCATATTAGGAACTGCTGATGTCTGCATTGCAGTATTCCCTTTCTCTCCCTCACACTCTCAGTCTCTGCAGTAACAGTCAGTCAGTATCCTTTCAGAATTCAATTTAGGTGTTTTTACCTCTCTGAGAGCATTGCACTCAGTCTAGACCATCTGTTTTAACAAAAGACACTACAGACACATCCACAATCTTGCAGAGTCACCCTAGATACTATAAGCTGCAAAATGAAAACACATCTCCACATGCTATCAGATTTGTCTTTGCATCAGCCACAGCGTGTGTGTTTATGATTGGCAGGGTTGTTCAGATATGTGTAAATGTGAGAAGTGCATGTCTTATCTGACATGTCTCACAGTGTGCAAATCTCTCCCACTGATACACCTTAGCATGTCCACACACACAGGTCATTCTCCTGTCTCTGTAGGAGTTCACTGTAATATGTGCACATGGGTGGGTTTGCCTGTTGGCATGGCGATTAGCACTGCGGCAGTGTGTCGAGGTGTGTGTGTGAGAGGTCTGCACTGCTGTGAAACTGCATTGATGATATTCCCTTTAATCAGCATATTTGGGAGAAAAAGTGTTGACTGCACATATGCTTTCACTTGAATACGTAGCAGGTTAAACACAGAAGGCAATGGTTTAATCTGTATATGTACAGGTCTGAAAGGCATTCTTTTCTATTTTGATTAATCATTTTGCTTTACCATCCAATCAATTCCCCATGGACAAAATCAAGTTCCGATCTACATTAGATCTACATTTTTTTCACTCAGATGTATGTCAACTCATCATTTAGCCTACTCACAGTCAAGTTGTTCTAAACCTGTATATATTTATTTTTTTCTGCTGAACACAAAATAATATTTTTTAAGAATATGGGTAACCAAACATTTGAACGGCCCCATTGACTTCCATATTATGGGTAAAAAAATACAAATGTTTGGAAGATTTTTCATTTTTGGGTAAACTATCCCTTTAAGGTGCAGTCACATTAGTTGTGGGTCATGTCAAGTTGTTCTAAACCTATACGAGTTTCTTTCTTCTGTTGAACACAAAAGAAGATATTTTGAAGAATGTCAGTAACCAAACAGTACCTGGTCCCCATTGACTTCCATAGTATTTTTTTTCCATATTATGGATGGAAGTCAGTGGGGACCAGGAACAAATACATGTTTAGGGATGAGTAAATGATAACTTGAGGATGAGTAAATGATGACAGAAGTTACATTTTTGAGTGAAATATCCCTTTTATTGTTTGATATTTCACCTAGAAACCGTACAGAACGTTTCTTCATCATCATACGTCATGATTTCCTTTGTTTGAATCCCACCCCTAAAACTTTCTTTACCGGTTTAAATATTAAATATAAAAAAATATTATATATATATATATATATATATATATATATATATATATATATATATATATATATATATATATATATATATATATATATATATATATATATATATATATGAAGAGTTCAGATGCAAAAGCCTCTAAATACCATTTGAAATTTTCTTCTAAAGTTATCATTTTTATCAAGCTCGTATATTTCAATTCAGTAATTTCACTTAAATGACAATTAATGGGTTATTTTTCTTGCCATTTAAGTGAAATTATTGAACTTAAATATACAAGCTTGATAAAAATGATCATTTTAGAAGAAAATTTCAAATGGCATTTAGAGGCTTTTGCATCTGAACTCTTCATATATATATATATATATATTTTCAAAGTGGTTTTAGACTTTTGGGGCCCCACTGTATACATTGTCCACAAAGTATGTGGACACTTATTCTCAATTACAAATGTTTGTCTTTGCATTACCAGCAAATTATCAAACCAAGTGGCAATTATTTTAAAGAAATATAGCACAAGCACACATTACAATCAAAACAACATTTCATAAAAAAAGTTTGTTAGGTTTCAAATATGAAATAATAAATATATTGCCCAAAATGAAGACGCAAATTCTAGGAATCTTTCTGGTTGCCAAACAATATGTTTGACTATTGTTAAAAATGACCTTGAGACCAGTTAAAAAGTTGTTCAAAAAAGTTTGTTCTGAGAAAATCTCTTGCATCATTTGTTGAAGATGCCGTATCTTTGATGCTTTCTTATTTGACTTGTGAAGTGAGAGAAATGTCCAGGATAAAAACTCCATGAAGAATGGTTCCTAGAATTACTCTTTACCTTCTTTGGTTGGCAGTGCTCCACCCTTCAGTCTCTCTGTTAGTAGGATGGAGGACAAACACAACGGGTCTTTATGCAGAGAGAGAAAGAGAGAAGAAAAGCATGTTTGCATAGCGAAGCATGAACCCTCTGAAAATGGCACCACACACATCAACACATCACGTTTATCAGTGTGAGATACCTGAGCTCTCAGAAGCAGATCCAGACCTGCCGCTCTCAGCCTTTGATTATGTGAAGCACTTCCTGTTGATGCACACTGTACCGGGACAGTTTTCAGCACCCGGTTCATGAGCGCTTCTTTAAATTTCTACTTCACATTTAGACTGTTAATTACCCAGTGGATGCACGTTTAACACCATTAGTAATACTAGAGTGTACAAGGCTCCACTTTTTTTCTGTGAAGAGTAAGACTGGACATTATTGTTTTTTTAAAAGAACAGCTGAAAGTATATAATAGAGAAATGTGAAAACCTCTTTAATAATAGGCATACTGTGTGTAAATAATGTGCCAATGTTTGAATTGAGTGTTTTGTTCATACCAAGCCATATTTAGTGCTTCTTTATAGAAAGGTTCAGTGATTTGTCCTCTGTGGTTTGATATACTGTCTGCTGCGTACAGACAAACTTGTCAGATTCAATCTGGTAGGGCCTTAGAATTCAGTGTTACCCTAAACTGCACTGTTTGAGATGAGCTACAGGCAAAAAAATAACAGGCCCCCTACTGCTGATTGGCTAAAAGTGTGTTGTGGTGCTCGGTCCGATCCACTTTTCAGCATTTCTCAAAAATCACTTTACCAACATGCTTTAATCTGTAGCCGCCTCAGAGCACACGTGAACCGTGTAATAAATGTTAACACTCGATAAGTGTTTTAACTGCAGAAAGACGTCTGTAAAACAGCATGTAAACTAGTAATGTTACATTTATCCCAGGAAAGCAATTCAATGTCTATAGACCTTAATCTAGTTTTGAAAGGAATAGATATGAGTCTATATGAGGGATAGAAATACAGTGCGTTCAATAGATTGTACTGTTGTTTAACAACATACACATTGTTCAGCTGACCAAATGTCTTTCTAAAAAAAAAAAAAAAATGTGGTTGACGAAATCTCCATAAAACATTTTTGAAAGTTGTGAATTGTGCTTTGCCATTGTAAAGACTGTTAAGTCTGTCCCTCACAGCCTCGTTTTCATCCACATTACATTCAAGATGGCATCTATCTTGACAGGTCTATTAGCCAATAGTTAGCTATAATTTAAATGTTTACATTTCAACAAATATGTTTCAGCAAGGGACTGAAGTAAAAATGATCATATAATTAAAAAGTATATATAAAAACTGCCTTAGTGCAACGTATATGTTTATATACAACTTAAATTAGTGTTGTAATAATTTAACAATCAAATTTATTTATGGTGTATTTATTGGTGTTTCAGTTTTCGGGTAAATAAAAACTTTTATTTTGGTTTTGAGTGTTTCCTACATCACTATCTGAATCATGCAGATACAGAATGTCAACATATACACAAGTTGCATGGCCTGTCATGACCGTGTAAGTTGTGTGTGGCAGCACACACCAAATCAGAATGTTTGGGTAGAATCCAGAGAGATTTTTGGATGCTCACGATTAACGCTTGGTAAGCTTCTCAGACTTAAAATAAGAAGAGTAAAAACTTCAAACGCTACTCTCATCTGTTAGTATTGATTAGAAGAGCTTTACATTTGCGTTTTGAATTATTTTTGATCAAGCAAACTGTCTCTTACTGGCAAAGCACACCCTTGATAGCACATGTTTATTCTCAAATTGATTTTTAAGGCATGTTTGGATTTCTTCGCTATTTAGGGATAGTGAAAAGCCTAGGGTTGCTAATCCCCATGGATTAAACTGTTATTTCCTTAGTTATATTTCTTTGAAGCTGGTTAAAGAGATTTTATGCCACACACAGCCTACACATATACTTGCATTTTTTGTCACTTTGCAAGATGTTGTATCAAGGTTGAGTAAGCAACAAATAATAGAAATAACATCATTTCAAATGGCAAAGCTCGTGGGATTTGCCCAGTGTACAAAACACAAAGTAATGGTTTACCACTGCTGCACTTTCCAATGATAGGACTGCTATAGTAATTAAGAGTTTTATATTGGTAAATGGGGTTAAAGGGATACTCCACCGGTTTTTCATATTAAACTATGTTATTCCCTTAACTAAGACGAGTTGATACATACCTCTCTCGTCTCAGTGCGTGCACTATATCTCTCTGTATTGCCGCAAAACAATGTTAGCATTTAGCTAGCACAGTGCATTAAATATGGGCCAAAAAGAGAAGCGACCAAACACTTCCTCGTTTTCCCTATTTAAACACAGTTACTCGAGTAGTGTAACTCGACCTAGGCTGGTGATACAAAATAAAACGTTGTGATTTTCTAAGCGTTTAAAATTGATGACTATATTGCCCCCTGTTATTTACATCAATTTTAAACGCTTAGAAAAGCGCAACGTTTGATTTTGTGTCACCAGCCTAGGTCGAGTTACACTACTTGAGTAACTGTGTTTAAATAGGGAAAACGAGGAAGTGTTTGGTCGGTTCTCTTTTTGGCCCATATTTAATGCACTGTGCTAGCTAAGTGCTAACATAGTTTTGCGGCAACACAGAGAGATATAGTGCACGCATTGAGACTAGAGAGATATGTATCAACTCGTCTTATTTAAGGGAATAACACAGTTTAATATGAAAAACCAGTGGAGTATCCCTTTAAGGAGAGTACAATATGGAGTAGTTCTGGTCAGGCATTCCTCCAGGACACCGTAGAACTCCATATTGTACTCTCCTTAACCCCATTTACTAATATAAAACACGAGGGGCCCTGAGATCAGAAGTTGCTGTTCCATTTCCGCTTTTCCATTCTTAGCTCTTAAAGTAGCTTTAGTGTATTTAAACAAGCATTAGCAAATGTGTATTCTTTTTTTTTATCTTGCTGAACAGTATTGGTATATTATTTCCAGAAATACTGGAAAATGTCTTGTGAAAATATATGGCCCTCCGGGTTAAGGTATAAGGTTAAGTTGATATCAGGGCAGGACTCTGAGTGTGTTAATTGCTTTTTGCACAGTATTTCTGGTTTCAGGGGATTTAAGGGAATCTCATTTATCTGAATAAAATTTGTCAAAACTTGATTATAAATGCTTTCAAATGACTGAAAGTACTCAAAAGAAATCCTGTCTTTCCCTTTTTATTTTTAGGGGTAGCCTATATAAGGCTCTAGAGATGCAGTTTAGAGTTAAATGACATTGAGTAATTTGACTCCTGCTAGATTAACTCAAACCTGTGACATAAACTAAAGGCTACTAGCCCTTCAGTATTTCTCGCCCAATGCCGAAAAGTAAACTGCACTTGTCATCCATTTCAGGGGTTCTTTACATGTATTCACTCCTCAATTTCTGATCAACATAATTTCAATAGCACCCTCTAGAGGTGAGAACAAAGTCATTGGAAAAGTCTAGAGATTTTTTTTTTTTTTTCAAAACAAGATTAAAAAATAATACATTTAATTAAAAATATTATTAAATGGTGGATAAAAATGTGATTAAAAAAATTTAAATGATTAAATTTATTAATAATTTTTTTTCAGTGTATAAATTGGGTGTTTATAAAAGACATAGGCTTTCTTCACGAGGATCACACGAGGATGATTATCTTTGATTGAAAAACCAAGTGGTTTGTTTCAACCAATATCCAAGTGGATGCTGCACACTGGTGGTGGTTGAGGAGAGATCCCCTGATATGATTGTAAAGCATTTTGGGTGTACAGTAATACATATGAAAGCGCTAATATAAATGCCTCATTCATTCATTCAAAACCCCTGTGCTCAGATATGTAAAAAAGACAACATATTATTGATATTTTGGCTTTCTCAATCTAGCTTACTTACAAATTTGTGTTCATTTGTTGAGAATTTATAGAAAAAACAGAGTGCTTATGTTTGGTGCATTCAGTTTTTTCCTTTTGTCATTTCAGAGTTCTCATCTGGCAATGATTGACACTTTAATGATGGCGTACACAGTTGAAATGGTCAGTGTGGAGAGAGTGTTAACCTGCATACAGAAGTTTACTCCTTTCCTTCCTGAGGAAGACTTCCCTTATGATGCTGAAGAGGCAGTGACAACATGGATCAACAAGGTGAGATCCCTGCATCTCACATATCAATATGTAAACATTGCTTGCATGTGAATTTCAGAATTTTTGGCTAATGTCAGGGTCTGGAAACCACATGTTAATTTTCTCATATTTGAGGCGTGGTTTACGAATACCCAGAGCCGTTTATTGGGTGCTACGAATGTCTATCAAATGCGCCTGTACGTAGCTCATAGCCAATCGTTTCAATTATACCAGATGGCGTATGTAGAGTGACAGAAATTAGACGAGGAAGAACATAGACATCATATAGATAGAAGCATAGACATTATATATACATAGACGCCCTGTTGGCCGCTTTGGAACGTTGCTGCGATACGTCAACGGGTCCGCCATTTTGCGGAGGGCAAGACTGCACTGTAAGGGTGAGCTGCGTTTTTTTCTGGATAAAAACAAAAACTGTTTTTATATTTATCAACCGATTTCAGTGGTTTGTATGTGGTGTACAAAAAGTTCCAACTCTAGTTATTTTAAATCTCAATAGTTACACTTGTAAAATATTTGTTTTAATAAAGAATGGTCAAAGCTCAGACTTGTCATGTATCTGGCTTTATATTCTTGGATAAGAATGATGAAGACCCCCATACTGAGATATAATTTAAGTTTTCTTATTGTGGAAAAAGCATTTTCTGTGATTGACCAGATTTGAGCAATAACAAAGATAACTGATGGATCCTTTATGCTAATACACGTTATGGTACAACTACTGTGCAATGCAGTAAATATAACATTAGTAATAGTAAATAGTTTAGTCAATAAAATAAACAAATAGTATACAGCAAATAAAATAGTAATGAATAGTATAATTATATAATATCATACAATAATACAATCATACAAATATTGATAATAGCATATGGTTTATTAATAATACTATAATAATAGCAATAGAATAATAAATATCAATTACATAATATACACAATAAAAAAATAAGTTAAATAGTGACTTATATTTAATATTTAACTCTTTTTGTTAAATTTCAGTTTTATTGATCAGTAATAGCCATTATAACAGAAGTAGCTTCAGTCAAACATACAGCAGGATACAACGTTAAAAAAGCCTAAATATAAAGTTATGAAACTTCACTTTGCCCTCAGCCAAAACGATTTACCAGGGAACCATTTATAGATTAATGAGACCAAAGATCGCCCGTTAGATATACACAAGACGAATAATATCTCATGTTTAACCACTAGACTAGAGACATCCGAGCCGGCGGCACACTTCAGATGCACTGGCCGAGGTAAGGATGTTCTCGGCGGGGTTAATGAGCGCTAAATGATTCGCATCTTACAACTCCGAAACCGTCAGATCAAATTTTTAAATAGGCGAGCGCTATCTTTATAAACAAACCACATATTTAAGCTTTAAACAACTACATTGTCGACTGAAAAGCTATTAAAACTACATTTCGTGACACAATAACAGTAGTATTTTTTAATTTATCCTCTGAACGTTACTATTACTAATTAAATAATGACCAAATACAACCAAAAACAAACGTTCAGTCTTGCCTGTGAAAGATAATTCCTCGAAAGCTGTTTTCAATTGTGTGGCGACTTGTACAGCCCCAAGCAGCGCACAAAACAGGCATTTTTCTCAATTCCCAGTATGAGAGGTATGGGAAAGTTGCCATCCCCAATATGGCGGCGCCGTTGACGTGCGCTCCAGCGGCCAATAGGGCGTCTATGTATTACATTATGTCTACGGATAGAAGCCCAATCGACCGCTACTGCCTACTGGCGCAGACGAGCCGCGGGGCCGCCATCTTAGACCGGTCACCCGCTCCGCTCAGTGTTATCTGTTTGGCTGGTGCAATGAGCTGTCAGCGCATTTAATTAATCATATCTCACTGAATACCGAACTGATTTTCACACGTTTTTTTTTTGCTGCAAACGTCATACATGTAGCTATGATACAGGACACATGGTACAAATACACAAAATACAACCAATAGTACGGTAATGTTAAATCTTACTTGTGAAAAGTAATCCCCCGAGCCCTATTTGCGATGGTCCGCCGATTTGAGCAGGAATATGCTGCACAGTGCTCTGGCATAACTGCTGCTATGCAACGCAATTAGGAGTATGACCGGTTAAAGATGGTGGCCGCATTTCTTGCGCCCAGCAGCCAATAGGGCGTCTAGCTCTATATTATGTCTATAGATTTATGTGTACACGATGGCGTGTATCTAACGACCGTTTCACACCGCATGCGTGAGCAGCGCGTATTTTTTTCGGCGTGCATGTTAACTTAGTGCCTTTGTCGCTATTTTTAGCGACTTTTCAGACCCCTTTAGCGACATTTTTTCAAAAAAGCGACTAGCGACAAATATAGCGACTTTTTAGACAAACCTCAGCAACCTCCAAATGTTGCCAGGACTGTCCAGCGAGCGCAAGGTCTTGCTTTCTCCCTGTCGTCACTCTCTCTCTGCATCTCCCCTGATCAGTGAATGGCTGAGAGGAGCACACGGCCGCTGACAGACGCGAATGAGCAGTGTTTTTTCCACGGACTTATCACTTACCTTCTTTTCTTTTGTTTTATATTTAAAGAATTTAGTTTGAACATTTCAATTGTATTTCTTTTCTTGTGCTTATTACTTGTAATACTCACTATCACAGAGCTTAGTTCATCCGGTTCCCTAACTCGTAATTCAGATAATGTTCCACATAGGCATAATGTTCCAAAAAATAGAAAATGAGAACAGCTTTATTTGACATTCAGCTATATTATATTAAATAGAGCCTTAATTTAGAGAGAAAACACACTAGGCTGACAGAACACAAATATGACGTGATGACGTCATCATGAATATGCTAATTTATGTATGATGACGTCACCTAGCGATTTTTATGGAAGGCGTTAGCTACTTTCCTTTGAAAATAGTTGGCAACACTAATGTTAATCAATGAGTGCATTCACACCGGGAGCAGGAGCGGCGCGTGAGCAGCAGTGAAGCGGGGGTTTCGGCGCCGAGATGTGCCGGTTATGCAAAAGCACACTTTTGATGGACACAAATAAATATGATTTCACAAAAAAAGTTTCCAAAATTATGTCTTTTGAATGAAAGTTTTATCATGAACTTGAGTAGGCAAATAAAAGAAAATGAAGACTCAAAAATATTTATAGAAGATGTAGGCTACCCGGTAAAAACTTGTTTTTAATTATTCAGTTGGGGTGAAAGTTGTGCATTATACAAAAAAAAAAAACTAAAGTAAACTAGCCAGAAAATATTTCTTTTAGTTTATGTAACACACAGATAGCTACATGGTAACTGCTGCATATATGGAGAAGGTGCTTGGATGGCCCATAATCAGGATTGTGCAAGACTGTGCTCATGCCCAACATTATGTTTTGAATCAGATATTTTGGTTTAGTATTTATTTTGGTTTTATTTGTTGCTTGCACTGCCAAATGGAAAATAAATGGATTTGGCTTATCCGAAATTGTTCTGAAGGTATGGACAATGCATTTATTTTATTCAAGACAAGAGCACGCGTCAGAAACAGACTAATGAAACCATCTGCGTCCCTACAGTTGTCTTTGTAAAGAATTGCTCGCTTATATGTAACTTTGGAGCCGCTGCTGTGACACTGTACAAAGTTACGGTTCCCGTGTGAATACTCTCGCTGCTCAAGTGCTACTCTCGTCATTTTCACGCTTGCGGTGTGAAACGGCCGTAAAGCCGCCTTTCCACTGCACACGACATTCGCATACGATTGTCGCATTTCGCCCCCTAGTGTCAGTCGCACGGAACTTTGAAATTGGTCGTGAAGCAACCGTTACCCTCGGATATTCACAATGGTAAAATGAATGATTTGAATGAATGTAATGCATGCATGAATATATCCACACAAAACAAATGACCCCACTCAATAGATCTAAAATAAAACAGATATATTTTATAGAGCTAATCAATATAGATAATGATTTAATAATTATAAACTGTTTTTTTTCTGCCATAATTATTAATAACCGAGATTTTACAGGAATAGCGTTTAGAGAATAACATTAAAGAGTTAAAATATTGGTAATTCTATCCTCGCGCTCATAGTTTTGATTAGAAAACATCACATCCGGTCGGCCGGTCGGATACGGTCTAGCCGCAGAAGTTCAGACGGATCCAAAGCTCAAATCGGATCCGAATTTTCCGCATACGCATATGATCAGAAAACCCCGCAGCTCACGTACGACTCTCCATTGGAAATGAATGACTTCCGGTTTGACGGCTGTCGTTTGTCGTGTGCAGTGGAAAGGCGGCTTAAGGCTGAATCGAAAGGTAACTTCGCGTCTGCTGCCATGTTGGATCCATAGCAAAGAACGTATATTTACAAGAAGTGAAAGCCAATAGAACGTTCCATTGCAACACCAGCGCCCAGCAGCAGCGCTACGCTTCCGCCATTTTGGGGTGAAAGCCACTCGGCAGTCATATATTATACATGTATTTAGTGCAGTGCAGAGGTCATTTTTAGGTTGAAATAATTAGGTAAAAAGAAAAAGAAGTTGCTAACCAGGCTTTTCCCCCCACATAACTTGAGACAGTGAAGTTCAAGGATTTAATTAATTATATTAATAGGCTACTCGATCTGCTCTCTACATTAAGTTTTTAACGCAGGTGCTGAGGGGGTGCTAGATCACTGACGGGGGAGCTGCGCAATTATTTAGCCTATATTGTATATAAATACTATTATTAAATTAGCAACATTTATATTTAATATTTAATAATTTGAATTATCACAACTAAAGTTTTAATTTTACTAAATTGAATAAGCACAACATTCAGCCTCCATGTCATGATTATATTGTCTGCTATATTTTCTTATTTATTAAATCCAGGCAATTTTAATAAATAAGATTTTTTTTTTAAATTAAGATACAATTTATACAAAAACGAAATTCACTTTAAAGAAACGCTTTCTACAAAATACAATGTAGGCTAATGAGTCAAAATCATGTATGACCCACTTCATGTCTCCCGATATCATCCTACTCATGCATTATAAATTTATGAACAAATATGAAATGCGCTTATTTAATGGCTACAACACGTATAGAAGGCAACAGACTCTTTATGTAGAAATTGCTGCACATTCATTTAATTCTGAATTTTGCACGTTGAAAGGCATTTTTGTGCATAGTAAAATATATCTGCAACATTTATCAAGTTCACGATTAATTGTGCATGCATTTATTAATCATTATGATACTAAAATCAAAATAAAGTAGGTCAAAAAAATCAGATGAACCCAGAATATAAACGCAACGTGTTTAATTAGCTAGCTTACACATTAAGAAAACCATTATAAGAACATTGGCTTAATGCAGATTAGAATGTCCCAGCATATGTTGAAATAACGAGATATGTTCAAAAATAAGTTATCAATGAAATAAATGAATTCAGCAAATAAATATAACTGTTGCCTACTAAAATGTAAATGTTGGACAACAAATATAACAGCAATAGAAAAGCTTTACAGTAAAGCTCTTGTATATATATTAATGACCGTTAAAGCAAGACTATGTAAACAAAAACACTGTACAAAAGTGGCAATTATAGGATAACGAACACAGCAATGCATCATGTTCTATAAGATCATCATGTTTGTAGCATGATCCAGGGGATTAAAACGTACAAAATATATTTCAGGCCTAGTGGAGTTGGTAACTAATAATAGTAGTAAATCTGTAAAGTTGCATAAAATGGAAATACTCAATAATGCAAGAAAAAACTACCTCAGAAAACTGTTATCTGTGCTATTGTCCAGTAACTCCCGCTGGAATCTTCACGCCAAAATGGCGGCCGCGCTACCGAAGCGCCACCTAGTGGCTGTTACCAAAAAAGCATCGGAGTTGCGAAAATCTGGTGCATGGAATCCAGACTACCTTGCAGCGTGAATAAAATCGCGCTGCAGCAAGGCAGCATGGGGAAACCCAGGCTACAATATAGCATTACATTTTCCATGTTCAGAGCAGACAGGCAAAGAGCTTATGTCATGGAACCTTCTTGTGTTGTGGACCTTAGACCAGAATTTTTGCCAGATACATATAACACCACTCAATACCAGCAGGTCAAATCAGCATACAGTTGGTGGTAAACCAGTCGCATTTTAAAGTCGTTCGCGAAATGACCGCCAGGTGGCGCAAAGGGACATTTTGCAAAACAGCATCAATTGCCGCATTTTGAAACGTAAGTGAGGCTAATGTCAATTAACAGTAAGGATAAAATACTACACACTGTTCCTACAAATAATAGTCTATATGTATGAATACTTTGTAGACTATAACTTGTATATGATTGTTTGTTTAAACAACATTAACCAAATTTTCTTTATTCGTTTAATATAGCTCAAACAGTTGCTCAAACAGTAGAGCGTCAGCACATGCAACGCCAAGATCATGGGTTTGATTCCCAGAGAAAGCGAGAACTGATAAGAATGTGTACCTTATTATATGTATCTGTTTATTAAAAAAAAAACACAGCACAAGGTCTTGTAAAAACTTTTTTCATTATTTCAACAAGAATGAGACTGATTGAATATAAAAAAAATAAACAAAAAACAGAATAGAACAATTTTAGAACAAAAATAATACAACTTTTTTTTAAATGTTTATATAAGGTATATATTAGGTAACAACAGAATTGGTTAAATTTAACAAAAGCAAAAAATAAATATGTAAAAGTAAATTTTATAGAACAGGCCAATAGAACAAACTTTTAGAACAGAAAAATAGAATCAAAAGTTAAAAACAGAGACAACAACAATAGCCTATATTTTATATTGTAGATGTCGGTGGGCAACAGAAGCCTATTCCTCGGGGAGCAAGCGCAATAACAAACAAAAAAAACTTATTCTTTTTACTATTCTATTGAGGAATGAGACGAATGAAGAGCACTTCTCTTTCGTGTGCCTAGTCAGCGGACACACTGACTGCTGGACTACTGAACTTCTGGGCATTGCTCAGTGAGTAAATTCATGGTTGAGTGGTAGAACTTAAGTTTCAATCATTTAGATGACATGGGTTCAAATCCTGAACAAACATGGCCTACTGTATTTTTTTTATTATTAATGCAGAGAGATTTGTGTAGTTCTAAAACTGTCACACCATATAGTTTTTGCCGGGGATTTCCCTCTGGACTAAATATCCCTGCTTCAGCTGAATTATTTTTATCCCATTTTATTCTGGCATGTTGAATTATTTTTCTCGTAACAAATAAAAAAATTAATATACTCTGTCATTTTTTGGTCGTACAGATAAGAGTACATGATTCAAAACTTTTATTCATGTAGCCTACACTCACAATAGGCTAACGACAAAGCGTTTTCTGTCGTCTCTGTCTCTGGGAACTGCGCGTCACAAAAATGAACCGAAAGCCACTTGCCTCAGCTCAGTCACGATAAGATATATGTCTAAAGCTTTACATGTCTAAATATTTGTAATAATGTTATTAAAGAAGAAACTTACTAAAAATAGATCCAGCGTGTCTGCGAGAGAGAGGCAAAGAAAAATGCCTGTTCTTAATTTATGTTGCGCTGTACATGTTTATTTGTGATCATTTTAAACTCTACATTTTGATTTTCTCATTGGGTATGCAAAAATCCTATTCACATTTTGTTTATTATAATGTGGTAACTTTAGTTAACCCTTAAAGGGGCAAGCATAAATAAATTTGATGGAAAAATGATTCATTGCTATTTTTGTATGTATCTAGACTAAAATGACACAGTTCATGCATTTTTTTTCAAATATGACCTTTATTTTATAAGTTACACTCTGTATCTCCCGAGATACATAAACCATTTAGGGTAACATTTTGCAATGTATTCTTTTTTTTATTATAGTTCATATGACAACTTTTAAAACATTTAATGAACAATTAATTAGCTACATTTTTCCATGTTATCCATACAACATTAGAAAAATTGGAAAAAACTGAACTTTTTCTCCCAAGATGCATTGCCTATGTAGGATATACATTTAACATTTCATAATTTTTTTAACAGTTCATGTGCCGATTTTTAAAACACCTTTTTCCTGTTTTGTTTTTTTAATTCTACCATATTCCCTGTGGTGCCCCACACCAGATATATTCTATGGGCAATGGAAGCTGAGAAAACAGTTGCGAGCATTTTGTCCAGTGACCAGGCAAAGCCTCACTTTGCACTTCTGACACATCATGGATGTCTGGCCATCCTGACACATCCAAAACCTTTATCTTATTCAATATCTGTAGAGAACAGGCCTCAAAACATAAGAATATCTGTGAGTGATCAGCCCTGTTAAATACCCTTATATGGGCAATGTATCCCCCAGGATACAGACATTCAATGCCTGATAATCAAAGTTGTGAGAAGATTATTTGAAAATCTCAACAAGAACATGTAAAACTATCCTTAAAAAACTATTTTCTAAAACAAAATCACTTTAAATTATCATAACCGTGAAAAATATAAAAATGCTTATCTCATGGCCAGTGTCTTTGTCCACGTATGCTGCCATTTTGGATTTTGATACAAATTTTTGGAATGTTAGCATAAAGTCACATGACCTGATTATATGACCCATCACCCCATCAGTGTTTCTCATCAACTGCAACCAAATAATGCCCCTCCCCCCATAGCTCCTCCCCCTTACAGCCTGTTAAATGTCTGTATCCCCCGAGATACATAAACTCTTTAAGGGTTAAGCAAAGTACAACAGATTAAATCCGATTAATTTTAGAAGTTTTCTGCAATAAACATTTTTTTAGATCTAAATAACTAGAATCTAAATAACAGACATACAGTTGTCATAGATTATCTGTCATCTTCGTACTGAATATCATAAGCAAGTGGTCCATCCATGGCAAAGCCAATGTAGAAGGACACTTTCTCAGTGCTGTAGCCGCTTCTCACTCCACCCAGAAATGCAGGACGCAATGGGATCTTAAGATTTCCATACTCTGTGAAGACCTCACCTTGCTCAATAGTTCCACTTACTCTGAGGAGCTTGCTGTTTATTGGGATTTCCTTAAACATTTCTCCTGTTTGCCAGAGAATGTTGCGATTCTTCACACTACTGACAGTCTCAGATCGGTCTAGGGAAACTTTCGTCACCAGCCTTGGTATTCCATCAGATTTTCCCAAGAAGAAGTGTGCAATGGTTGACCTTGTTCTGTACATATGAGAGAGATTCTTTCTTGCTGAGCTTCTGATTTTGTCAACGTACATCTTAATGCCAGTACTGGTGACATGTTTTCCTGGCCAGAGCAACAGTATGGCAAGATAGAAAGGCTCTGGGTATGGGTGCTGTGTACCAACATCTTGCAGAATGTCATTTAAAAGCTCATTGAGATCCTCAGGGGATTTTGATAACTTTGATTTTGGCCAAATCAACTTAAGTATTATATGCGCAAGCAGATGATTTGTTTTGTCCTTGGTACTTTTGATGGGAGAATTCTCATGTATGAATGAGTATTTTTCAGCAATCTTTTGTACTGTATCTTTATTGTGCTCCAAAAATTGGAGAAGGCCTGGAAATGTATCTGCCCTGTATTTTTCTAGGAATATTCGGCACTCTTCAATCTCCATGTTCAAACTCAGTGTTGGTTTCTGCTTTTTCTCTTTTTGTTTGTCCTCTACAGAGGTACAAAATAATGAGATGTAGTGTTGATAGTGTTCTGAGATCCTCTTGCGAATCTTTGCTTCTTTCATGCCGTCAGATCCTTTTTCTTTCAAGTAAGTGAAGTAAATTTCAAGAAAGTCAAATGCCTCTTTCACCTGTGGTTTTAAAGATGTAAGGAAATATTCATAGCCATGAATAACAGCAACAAATTCAAGATTGGATTTGTTTTTCAGAACTGGGATGTTTGAGCAGGGAAGATTTCCTCTGAGAAAGCTCTGTATGTAACGATCTTTCATTGGATCACCACTCTCGAACAATGGCAGTTTTCTGATTATATCAAAAACAGTCATGGCTGTGTCGATTTCACCCATGTATCCAGATATATTATACGGGCTTAACCTTCTGACAAGTTCCTGTTCATTTTCTTGGGCATCATCTGTCTTTGCCAAGGTTTGAGCTCTTCTGAAAGCTTTGGTAGCTGTGCTTGCTAACTCTAGATATTCCCTCAAGTCTTCAGCTGTGCACTGTTTCTTTCCTTGCTTTTTACACTCAAGTTTGTGTTTTAATTCACTTTTTGCAACTTGTCCAACTGTATCTACTGTGTAGGAATTTTCTTTGATGGCTTTAGCACTGTCAGCCCACTTTTTAGCTTCAGCAAAGTTCTTCGCTTTCAGGTATAAGTGTCTTGCTAGAGCTTGGGGAATTGTGAAGTCTTTATCAAACCTTTCCGAAGCTGCAATAAAAATGTCTTGTATTTTATTAAGACCATCTTCTCCTGAGTTTATGTCTTCTATCAGTGGTGAAAACAGAGTGTCTTTCTCATTGCCTTCTGTCTTGCGTTGACGTGTGATCAGCATGCTTTTCATTGATTGAACAAGAATGTCCTTCACTGCAAACGTTTTGAAAAAGGCATCGCAATGCAACATGTCAAGGACTATGTCAGCTCTGGAGCAGTTATGGTTCTCCTCTAGTTGTTTGACACATTCTGTGGCAAGATGCTGATGAACAAAGCGAATTGCTTTGAATCCCCCATATTCTTCTGCTCCAAATTCAATCAGCAAACAGGATAAGGCTCCATTTTCTCCAACACGGATTCTTTTCCCCACAATGCACTTTTGATGCCCAAAAAATCTTCACATAAAGATCTTGAGACAGCTGGTTCGGCCACATATGAGTTCAGCAAAGCCAGTATGCAGAAGAGCCGTGCTTGTTTGCTTTCAACTCTGAAATCTTTAAGTATGTTAGTTGCAACATTTTCAACATACACAGGGTCAAAATTTGTTTTCATGATCATAAAACTGTAGAAGTTCTCAGTTGTGAAAGACTTTATTTCTTGAAGTTCTTTAAGCTTCATTTCAAAAGCATGTTTTTCCTTGTCAGACAGTTCTGCGTAATGAACTCACTTTCAACACACTTCTCTTGTGTCTGTCCTTTGGAGTTTTTGTACGTATGCAGTTTAAGATGATGATGAATGCCCCCGTTTCTATCGTGAATTTTCTCAAGGAATGCTGGAGTTTGAGTGTGTTTTCTGTTTCTTCTGAGTCTTCCACTAGTAGCAGGACTGGTGTTTTTAACGAATGCTCACTTTTTCCACACTTTATCAGATGAGCAACATGTTGGGCTACTTCTTCCTTTGAAACGATGTTGTCTTTTAACACTGCACATCTGAAATCTTTTCGCAGATTCCACATCACATGCATGGCCATAGTGGTGCCGCCACACCCTGGGTGATGAAACAGATTCAGCATGACACAAGTGCTTTTGGGATTTTTGGTCTGAGATCTGATACTGTTTTCTAGTTTTGAGTGTCTGTCTCGTTTTATGAATGGCTTTCGCAGCAGGTTGCTCTGAGAAATAGAAGTTCCACCATTTCACTTTGCCTCCTCTATAGAACTCAGATTCCGTTTTAATTTTGAACTCTTCAAATTCGCAGAGCTCTCATCATATTCATTTTCACATTCATTTTCACACAGGATATCAAGTGACGTCATCAGGTCCTCATCTTTATTTTGGAGAATCACCGAACTTCCTTCAGCAGATGGAAGAAGTCTCTGAGCATTTTGTTGTTCTGGCCCAATTTCAGTATTGTCCCATTGATTTCACTGAGCTCCAGGTCATATACACTCTGCTGACTGATGTCATGTTCACATCTGGATTGAATGTAATCCCTCCATTTTTGAAAGAAGCATCTGAAGTGCAAATACTTAATGTGTTCTCTGTACCCACAAGGTTTTTATAAAATGACATGAAAGTGTCAAAAATTGGGTCATTCATGGCCTCAACAGTGGAGAGTAGGAGGAATATGACTAAGAATCGTCCTCTTGGAAGAGTGTCTGGGTTGCAGATGAACGAGATCATATCCTGTACTTCTCTTGCTCTATATTTCAACCATTCGCTTGGTCGGAGTGGTCGGTCAGGTTCAGTGCTCAGGTCTTCTCTACCATTACAAAATACCCAACTTATTTGTTTGTACAGGTTGAGATTTTTCACAATTGTTCCTGGGTCCCCATGAAACTGGCTTGGGTTGTGAAGATTTGCAATTCGAGCATCTCTGTATCTGTGGCAGGACCCATTTACTACAGAGTTTGGATCAAAGTCCAACACACAGAACAATTTCAATGTTGTCATGAACTGAAGATGCTGGAGTTGTTCAGGGTGGCTTTTGTTTGTTACAATGATAAAGTAATCATAATGATCCAGTCTGCTTCCACCACATGTCAACAGATTCTTCAGCTTTTCCCCCTGGTTTGATGTTCCTTTGCTTTCAGGCCTTTTTTCTGCCTCCTTCCTCCTGTCGTCCATAACATTTATTTGATCATTTATTCGGGTCAGTTCATCATGCAAATCTTTTGGATTACTAATTTTATAGATATCTCGGGTTGCAGCTCCATCTCTGATGAAAAGTGATTTTCCTTTGTTCTTCTTCCATTGATTGTCCTCATCCAGAGTCTGGGTATAAAACAGCTTACCCTGAACTATGCTGTGGGATGGAACAACATCCACTTCTATGACATATTTGCCAGATAGGGTGCTGTCAAGGCAGAGTACTTCTACAAAGCGTGGCTGCCTGATGCATGACTTTGCTTCATCTGTGTGCTCTTCAAAGTATGGTTTAATACCCTGATTAAAATGATCAATGATAGTGTCCTTCTTGTCAACACTGACCCCAATGATCTCAGCATGAGCATATTGAGAGTCTTTTGAGTCTGCTACACCAAAGTGGATGGTTCCATTTGTACGGCTGTTCATACAACCAGCAGTAAACCGGAACACCTCTTTATTGAACTTCTTCTTTATCACATTCATATCATCTGTTCTACCCATGAACTTGTACTCATGAACTGGATCGGTAAGATTACCTGGTCCCGTCTCTGGTGGTAAAGTGTAGTTTTGAATATATCGATGAGAAGCAGAATTCTGATCAAATGGATGGAGACTACATGAGTGTTGTAAGGATCCAGACTTCTTTATGTGCTTTTCCTTTTCAGCTACTTCACCAGCATTAATGTCTGATGTTTTAGGGTCGGTTGACTCTGTTGATTCAGTTTCTCTGGAAGATGTACAAATAGAAATTCCTGAGAGTGGAATATTTCTATTTTGTGAAGGGGGCACCCTTGAAGGTTCATTTGGTTGAGAGTCTTCTTTTGGATTGCTGCTTTGAGAGATGTTATCCGATGAATCTTTTCCAAACTTCATTCTGTCCATGGAATTAGCCCTTTTAAAATCAGTTTTCAGTTTTCTCTTAGATTCCTTAGCATTTTTTGATATTTTTGTTTGATCTGTTGAAGCTCTGTCTTTGTTTTCCACTGTTGTGTCTAGCCTGGCCTCTGTGTGCCGTGTGTGGGAATGGTCAGAAGAATATGATTCTTGTTCTTTCATTTTTACCTTCTCTAAGCAGGTGATAATCTTAACGGCAGGACCATGCTTAATACCAAGATCCAGCAGATGTTTAAGCTGGTAACAGACTAGTTCTTCCCCTGATACATCTCCCTCATGCAGTTTGTCTGCATATTTTTTATCCACTTTAATCACCTCAGTCACCCAGTAATAAACTTGCTCTCTCGTCCAGTCCTCGACTCGGAGAGGAAGTTCTGTCTGTTGACTAATTGTAGCCATACTGAAACAATAAAAAAACGAATTAATAAAGAAATATTTACATCTAACTTCCGCACAATATACAATAGTACAGTGATATATTTTTGAATCTGGACATTTTTTAACACTTATTTTGCCCATTTATTTTGTGATGACTGACAAAAGAAATGTGCTTATGATGTTTACTATCATGCTGCAAACTAACATTTTACAAGTGCCCTTATGTTGCAAGTAGAATATCAAAAATACAAATCATAAAAATAAAGAGACCATAGTATGTTGTTGTTTAGCTTACCTCTTATGAAGTATGAAAACACTCTCTGTCCATCCTGTTTTTTTTTTTCATCATATGTTACCAAGCATCCACCTGACAAGACAAGTAAAGAGAATGACATATTTGAGTTAAATCTACACAGTAATTCACTGTTCCAGAGGTACACTGTTCCATAACACTACACTACGAGTAATTCAGAATTGCACACATCTGTATTTTGTTTCCATAAATAGTGTGCCCTGCCCAGGTGTCTTTAAAGCTGGTCTTTAACCGTTTAACCTTTAAAAGCCTGTTAATTTGACTTGATATGAATTGACAGTTAATGTCTAATATATATGTAAATACAAAATGCACAAAAAAATCATTTGTGCTTGTCCATATGTAGGCTACAGTATGTGTTAATTTTTCAATGCAGGTCAATGATCATCTTAGAGACCTGTTGGCACAAGAACAGAGAGGTCACGATATAGGAGAACCCTGCACGATTCAAAAGGTGAGGAAATATTTATAAAAATGTTTGACTCTGAAATAATTATTCTTGCCTTATGTTTAGATGCTATTGAAAACAGTCAATAGCATCTACATCTTCAGTCTACAGTAATGAAGAATTAATGTCATTAAAGGGTACCTATCATGGAATTTTGAAAATTACCTTTCATGTAGTGTGTAACATAGATCTAAGTGAACAAAAACATCCTGCAAAGTTTTAAATATGAAAGTTCACCGTATACAAAGTTATTATCTCTCAAAAGTAAGAGTCGACTCTGAGTCGTTGATATGAATCGATAGACGAACGATGCACTTTCGTACGTCACTTGTCCAAGTTATTTGAATAAGATACGCCCACTCATTGCATTAGGAGTAGTGCTGTAGCGACGCGTCGATGACGTCGACGCTTCGACGTCAAAATTACGTCGACGCCATATTTTTGCGTCGACGCTTCTTCATTTATTTATTTTTTGCACCGTTTCCGGCAGTAGCTACAGCTCGCCAACACACGTGGGAGTAGGGTGGCCATACGTCCGGATTTTGGCCGGACAGTCCGGATTTTAAGCCCCCTGTCCGGCGTCCGGCGCAGCCTCAAGCCGGACACTCATTTGTCCTCCTTTTTGGAGTTGCGCTGAATTGTTGAAAAAAATTAACCTATAAAAAGCCCGCATAATGATAGCGGCTCTCTGATTCCCCTAAATTAGGCCGGTGACACACTGGCTGCGTGGCGTGAGCGTGGCGTTTCTGCTGCGTGGCGGCTGCGTCGCGTTTTCTGTGTCTTTGCACATCAGAAGCGTGTCTGACGCGGCGCTGCTGACACGCATCACCCTTGTTCAACATATGGGAGAGAGTTGTGGAAGCCCTATACTTCGTGTTAAGCATAAAGCCTACTGATAAAGACAATGTCAGCACAGCAGTATTGACAGCAAAATAGACTACAGAATATTTCGTTCTGTCTTGACAGGTGCAATATTTGAAAATTGATAATTAGGCCTATTTATTTATTTATTTTTAAATGAGGCCTATATTTATATCTGAATTTGTCAAAAATGTAATTTATTAATATGTATCCGTGTACAAAATAACATAGAAACATATTTTCCTATTGTATTTTGCCTGGAAACGCTTCCCACACGCTTGCATGTCGCGTGAAAAATAGGTGTCGGTTCTATTTCTAGCATGAGACGCGCGTGTCACGCGGGCAGTGTGCAAGCTCACCTGTTAACATGGGAGCCGAAATAAAAACGGACACGCCACGCAGCTGAGACGCGCACGCAGCCAGTTTGTCACCGGCCTTTCAGTTCAAATCTCTAGAGCCGCGCGTGCGAGACAGAACATACTGTATGTGCTCCAAACCGTGCAGCGCGCAGAGAGCGAGAGACCTTGCGTGCCCTCAGCACCAACTACACCCCCATATCCAACCCCCCATCCCCCCCCCCCCCCCCCCCCCCCCCCCCCCCGTCAACAAAACCACCGATCACCAAAATATATGTGTCCTCCTTTTTGGTGTTATGGAAATGGCCACCCTACGTGGGAGACCGAAACATTGCAGAATGGAGGACGAAGACCACTAGAAGTGAATGTGCTCTCCATTAAATGAATCACACACAGTAAACAAATCCTTAACAAAAAAAAAAAAAACTTTGCAATTTAGACGCGCAAACTGGGTGCGGGTGCGATGAGACGTACGGCTCGGGCAGATCCGGCTTGCAGTCGTTCATCCGCGGACGCGGCGCCGCGCGCGCTGTACAAAAGAAGCCGTGCACGCGATATGGGGTTTTGCCGGTCTTGCGCACCCAACGCGTCATATTTGCCGCACGCTCGTGCGGACGCGTCAAGTATAAACAAGGCTTTGCTCCGTGTCAGCGCGCGCTCTGATCGGTAAAGGGGAACAGACTCTCCTGAATCATCTCCAGCAGGAGCAGAAGCACCACTAACTCCGCCTCCGTTTCCCTCGTAAGCTGATATTAGTATTTAAACATTCTCTATGATAAAAAATGTTTGTACAAAATATTTTAATAACACGGTTTTTGGCGGTTATAGAGTTCTAATGACGGTGTTCAAATACATAACAGACTAACGTTAGCCAGCTACAGTATCATGATTCAGTACGCTAGTTCGTATTTATTTGAGATACATTATGTTTTTTTATTAATCGAGGAGCAGAAAAATAATCTTTATATTAATCGCCCAATTAGTCGTTAGATTAGTCGACTAATCGATAAAATAATCGCCCAACTAATCGTTTAGTTAATAATCGTTTACCCCAGCCCTAATTAGGAGACACCAGGGAAAACATCATGTCGACGAGACGCTGCTGTGTTTTGAAGTGCGACGCAAAAGCAAATTTATTTCATCTGCCCAGTGAGGAGCATTTGAAGACAGTGGCTACAGTTCATAACTATACCACAGAAGTATTATAGCCCGAACTCGTTCTGTGTTCGCGTCATTTTGAAGATGATTGCTTCACAAACCTAAATGCTATAAAGTATGAATTTGCGAGCCGGCTGATACTGAAGGAGGGAGGTTCAGTACCGAGTTTATTTGGATCAGCTTCCTTCTCCGAATCACAATCTGTAAGTAGGCTGTTGCTTTTATGTTTGTATCATGTTCTATAATTATTTTGTGTGTTGTGTACGCACAGGCACAGCGCAGCTTCTAGCAGCTAACTTAGGTCTTCAATGTCAATTGTATTGAAATATGTGAAGTGTTTGTCGTTGTTAATGGAGTTGTCACAGGGCTCTCGAGTGTCACGCATCACGCATTGAGCGTGACAGTCACTCATTTCGGTCTTTTGTCACGCTCTCCGGCCACACATTGTATTTCTCACGCTGATAAACTATTTGTAATATATTTAATATGCCGCAGTGCCCAAAACTCACTCACTGTGGAACCGGCAGGATTCAAGCGCGTCTCCTCCAGTGTTGCCAGGTCTGTATGCCTGCACTGTTTCCGCGGGTTGTTTGTGTAGTGCACGCTGGTTGACGCGATTGTTTTATCCACTGGAACATGATTGTTATTGAGGAAACACCCGGGAACGCTATTTGAATATTTTTGGCCGTGATTGGGTTAGTTTGATGAGCAATTGGGCTGGTTTTGTTGTGCAGACCTGGCAACCCTGGTCTCCTCTGGTGTTGTTCGTCTGGTGTTGTTAGCCAATCAGAAAATAGCACTGTTGTATCTGGGTAAGATCTAGCGCAACAACCAATGACACCCCGTCGGCTGGGTGTCTAACATATCACCACAGATTAGCGATCACGCAAAGGCGGGGTTTGGAAAAATGACTCGCTAAACGATTCATATGGGAGTCGGTGAGCAAATCAGGTAAAAATAAATGCATATTATAAGACAACAAAAGTGTTTTTTGTCATTGCATGCTTGTAAAACTGTTGTTGGGGACTCCCAGAACAATATTAGGAACATTTTAAATGCCATAATAGGTACCCTTTAAATAAAAGTAATGCAGTGTAATGTAATTTACTGAGTCTTCATTTACTTTAGAAAGTATTTATCTGTCTATGAAAATCATATTTATTCTAAACAAACACTTCAAAACAATTTCTACTCTTATGGCTACAGAATGGGCTCATACAGATTTGTATTTCCTTTGAGGTTAGACATTCTAAATCATAAATTGCCCTGCAAATGTTAAGCTTTCATAAAAACAATTGAAAATAAAAACATGTTAAAGTTCCTATATACCAATATAGCACTTAATATTTCATTTACTCTTTATCTTAGGTTGATTTTCTTAATATTTTTGACAAATATATAAATTCATAGAAAGTTATTTCAAGAAATAGGAAGTTATTTTGGAAACATTGTAAGCCATACAGCAACCTGGGTTCCCCAGCTTTTAGATGAATGCTGAAGTTATGCTGAATTTTCACCCATGGTCTCTATTAGTAAAGTTAAACCCAGTACTATATAAATAAAATAATCAAATAAAGTAAAAAAAGCCCAGTTAAATATATTTCAAAATAAAAAATAAAGATTTTGTGTCTCCATTTAGATACACCTTTAAACTGCATTTAAACTACAGGAAATTTGTTCAATCAGGCATGTAATTAAAAAAGAAGGAAAATGTTTATCACTTCTTTGTTAACAACAGATTTACCAACGATTCTCATGACGAATGTTGCGTTACTAAATGCACTCAAACACACAGTACTTGCAGAGTAGCATTTACTGTGAATTGAAACTAAAAACACAGTGCTGTTACAGTATGGCAAGCCATTTTAGCAAATAAAACTATGGTGTGACTATATATAAATATATTTTGACGAGTCAGAATGATATATAGAGATATATCTGAATCTGATTCGAGATATCTCTAAATGCTTTGTCTAGTCAAAACTTAATTGAAGATATATCTAGTGACGTCATAGATATCTTCAATTGACACGTCACACATACGCAAATATAATTAGAGATATCTCTAATTCAGTTTCTACTAGTCACAATTATATTTTAAGATATCCTAATTGTACCTGCTCCTACACGAATTTGTTGTTGTGTGACGTAAGACTAAATTTACTCAAAAAGTTAAAGGGCACCTATTATGGAATTTAGAAAATTACCTTTCATGTAGTGTGTAACATAGATCTAAGTGAACGAAAACATCCTGAAAAGTTTTCAATTTGAAAGTTCACCGTATACAAAGTTATTGTCTCTCAAAAGTAAGAGTCGACTCTGAGTCGCTGATATGAATTGATAGACGAACGATGCTTTTTCTCTATCTAGATGACGTCAATTTGACAAGATATTTGAATTAGATATGCCCACTTATTGCGCTCGTAGACGCCAGGGAAAACTTGAAAACATCATGTCGACGAGACTCTGTTCTGAAGTGCGAAATCAAAAGCGAACTTTTTTTCACTGCCCAGGGATGAGCATGTGAAGAATCAGTGGCTAGAGTTTATATTTACAACTATACCACACAAGTATAGCCGCGTCATTTTAATGACGATTCCTTTACAAACATAAATGCTTTCAAGTGTGGATTCGCGAGTCGGTTGATACTGAAGGAAGGTTCAGTACCAAGTTTATTTGGATCGGCTTCCTCCTCCGAATCACAACCTGTAAGTATTATTAATAATGGTTGCTTTTATGGGTTTTTGTAGCATGCTCAATAAGTATGTGTGTGTGTTGTGTAAGTTACGCTCAGCGCAGCTTCTAGGTCTCCAATGTCAATTTTTTTGAAATATGTGAAATGTTTGTCGTTGTTATTGGAGTTGTCATAAAGAATAGAGCGTATTGTAGTACTGCAGTGCTTTATCAATATGTTTATGCGTTGGGCTAACGCGAAAAACAATAACTGACTGGGTCATCTGACCAATCACCGCAGATTAGCGTCACGCAAAGGAGGGGTTTGGAAAAATGAGTTGTTTAACGAATCATTAGGGAGTCGGTGAGCAATCAGGTAAAAATAAATGCATATTATAAGACAACAAAAGTTTTCAACAAAAGTTTTTTGTCATTGCATGCATGTAAAACTGTTGTTGGGGACTCCCAGAACAATATTAGGAACATTTTAAATACCATAATAGGTACCCTTTAATAGAAGTTTAATTGGCATTGATGACATTGATTAGTACATAACGTTATGTATGGATTGTGCTTTCTGTGTTGATGCAGATTTAATCGTGGTAATAACCCACAAGGTGGGAGAGTATTGTATTATAGCAAGAGATTAGTGATGATGATATTTTGCTGTGTTCAGTGATAAGCGCTATTGAAAAGTTCTTTAAAAATTATAGCTAATGTTGCACCAGACAAAGGGCATAAAAATGCTTACTGATTTTAAATGTGTTCGTCTGGGAATAAAGGAAACAAAATTCCCATCTCAACATTATCCGACTTTAAGATATAGAATAGGACAAAAACCTTCTTGAGTCTTCTTTGCATAGCTTTTGTCACTTTTACACGTCTCAGATACATTTTTATTTTCATACTTTTGAATTGCGTCTGAATAAAGCAGTTTGAAATGACCCAACATAGAATATTTTTTTGTTTGTTTTGTTTTTAAGAAAAATCCAATTCAAGATACAATTGTAATTTGACTAGTAATAAATTACTATCAGATATCTACCGGTATTTTGGATATCTTTAAAAAAAATAAAGAATTAAATATATCTTTAATTTGATAATGACTATTTAAAAAGGATAATTGAATTATAATTTTTATTAGTAATAATTCAGTTAGAGTTATCTCTAATTTAATTATCACTAGTAAATTCGAGATATCTCTAATTAAAATGATGCCTAGTACAACATCCATTATTGATAGCCTATCTTTAATTACAATTTATACAAGTCAAAACTCATTTGAAGATCTCCGGAAATATTTTTCAATGGACGAAGAATATGACTAGAAATAACATTGTAGATCTCTCACTGTAAATTATGACTAATCAAAATAACATCTTAATTCCATTTATGACGATTCAAAATTGGAATTAAGAAATCTGGAATTGGAATTTTGACAAGTCAAAACTAAATTATGACTAGTAAGTTACAGCCATTTAATGCTAAAACAGCTTGCCATAGTTACAATAGCCTACTCCGAAACATAAAGCACATCCGACTATATATTTATATAATTATACATCACAACCGTTGCGATTTGATGATCGCACTAAGCCATCTCACATTCTCATCACCGTGCATTGTCAAAAATCATTTTAAAAAGTAAGTTACTGTTTCAACGCCTAATTTTACCAATTGGCTCTTTGAACCCTGGCTAACATTCTAAGAGTGTCCCGCAGATGGCGCCGCGAGCTCGTGCAGCGCCGTTAGAATCAACCCGTGCATGAAATAGGCTAGATGTATTAACGTATTTCTGTAGTTTATTTAGTAATTGTTTAAAGGCCATTTTAAGGTTTTAATCATCATCGTCGTTCAAATTAAATATTCGTTTAGCTCGTGCATGTGAACATTTCGAATCAGTTAGACTCACATGAAGTGAACTGAATCATGAAGCATCACAAAGGATCAACAGTTCAAGTAGCCTACTGTAGATTTAAACGGTCACAAAATAGCCCATTGAATACCCCGGAATTCGGCACTCGTTGGGGCCCGGCTCTTATATCGACCCATCCGTTCGGCAACACTGTCAAGTTGATTCAGAGAACCGTTAGGCTACTCACGATTTCACGCAACGCAGCAACAAACGTTCAAATCCCCCAGCAGAAAACTTCCAATGTCGAATAAGATAGTAAAAGTTGTAGGAGATCGCGTTTTACGCCATAGAAGAGCAAAACTTTTTTGCTGTGGTCCGGTGAGCAGCCTTCCCTTCACCGACTTCCTCTTTTTCTTTTTCTTTTTCTTTTTTTTTTTTTTTTTACCAACTCAGGGAAGTTAAGCAAGGTGTACAAACAAACAATGGTACCTAACAGAAAATAAATATCCTGGGTTTGCATACATCAAATTGTGTAATACATAAAAAAGAAAGAAAAGCATATAATGAGGTCAAGTCATGTCTACTCTCCTCCTCCTTGCTGCATCCTGTAGCGCGATGACGTTGGCTACTTGATTATTAATCAATATGTCGCAGTAGTTGATGTTTTGACGAGCATCAGGGTAATTGGATGTTTTTTCTTAGCATGAGCTGCCATTGAATGTATTCATCTTGGATTTAATGTAATGTAAACTGTAATGCCAAGTTAAAGATAGAATAAATAGCCTAGATAAAAGTGGTTGTTTCACTAGACAATTTATTCTGTATTTTAAACCAGTAGCTATGTATTATTATTATTTTTATTATATAACTAATTCGTTTAATTTGGTCCTTTATGTTTACAATTGGTATAAACTGAAAATATCTATAACTACTGTCTTTATTTTTTCCACTCAGTCTGTTTTATAGTCTAGTCTTCTGGGTTATTTGTTTTAGTTCCGTAAAAGCAATATTGCATTTTCTCTTCCTGAATGAATCAAATATATAATTTTTCTCTCTCACTTGCTGTACTAGCCTACATGACAGATTTAAGAGTTATTTTTTATACCGTAAGATATTTATTAAATGAAGATGACAAACAATCAACGACTAAGAATCAAATATATAATTTTTCTCTCTCACTTGCTGTACTTATAGCCTACATGATAGATTGTAAGAGTTATTTTTTTTACTGAAAGAGGTTTAATAATTTAATAAAGAAATTACTGTAAACCCAGTAAATACTTGACCGTTAAAACATCCCAATGTCCAACAAATTCACAAACTGTCAATGACAGTTATGCAAATGAAATCCCTAGAGATAGATCAATGTTCTAATGACTAAAGACATTGAATATATGCATAAAAGCATTGAATGCTCTACAATAATTATTGTAAGTTGATAACCTTGAGAGAATTTCAAACCTGTGTTTTTGCACCTTTAAAGGGAATAAATTAAATATATATTTTTTTAATACAGTATAACTATAATTTAATACTAGGTATAGTGTTATAAATATACATACATATTTTTAAATATGAAAACCTAAAAAAAACGTTGCAAGATTTACGATGCTGATGACCGTTAAACGGGTCATTCAACAGAATAATTCAAGTTGTTTTGTTTTGTTGTGATTATATATTACACACATTTTCGTCATACATTTCTTATTAAGTTTAAAACGTGAAATGTGTTTAATGCTTTATGTTTAATGCTTAACTTACTGTATAAAGTTGAGAGCAGATCGGGAACACACACAAACACACATGTTTTTATTTGTATATATTAGTGTATAATAAGATGTTCCTGTTATAGCTTTGTCGTGGTAACATTCCACGTGAAGCTAATGAGGAAATGAGAGGAATGAGGAAATTTAATTTTCACATGAAATCGGAAACTACGTCACGCAGGGTAAAGTTAGTTACGCTACACTATATTAGTATGCTCTTTTCTTAAATAATGTTTCTAACCTTTTCTGTTTTGTCTGTTTTCCAAGTTGTTGTTATATAATTTGCAAATGAAATAAGGTGTTACTTGTTTGTAACTTATACAGCCACTCAGACCGCTGACTCATTATTACTCTCAAATGTACCATGGTTGGTTTGTATTCACCGGCTGGTGTGTGAAAAAGGCTGATTATGTGGTCTTTCATTGCTCCCTTTGCCAAGTTCGTTCCAAACGGCTTCATTATGACACATAAGTGCCCTGTTTCCTCCAAAGTCTCCACTTCAAGGGCTCTGCCCATGGTAGTGAGTAGGGCTAGGGCATATGCATGCTTACTTCTGATTGGAATTTACCTCTTGTTTTCAGTTTGAGAACCTGTCCAGCATGGCCGTTGGTATGCTACTTTTAGGTACAACCATAATTATATTATCTCCTGAATACCTATTATTTTATTTAATTCTGTTACTTTTCATTTATTGCATTAAGGAATTAAAACATTCATCAGGTGAATTCCTTTGTAAAATGTATGTAAAATTCAAAATTCATCTTAATTATTTTAAAGTTGGAAATCAAACCTTTATTATACTTTGATATATATTTATTATATGCGCTACAGTTTTATCTTGATTACAGTTTTCACATTTCATGTTTACAAGCTTGAAATGTCTGCTTTTAAACAAAAAAATTCTAATTGAAAGGAAATATCGTCTGATTATGTAATCCGTTTAAAAGTTGCATTTCTTTCTAAAGGCGCATCCACTTCACATTGGAGATGTAGTGAGAAATGTTTGCAGCCGACTCTTATTTCGAAAACACCAGTTTATTAATAAACTAAATAAAATGCCTTGTTATTTTTTAAGACATGTTTATTATCATTAGCCTGCTTTTGCGGCAAGATTTATGCATGCGCTTGAGCACGGAATAGGCTTTATTCCTCCATGCACCCAATATTTAAGCAGAAATTAATATAAACGTGCGATTCGTCGACTAATTGCTTAAATTAATGACTACTAGTCGACTAGAAAAATCTTATGTCAACTCTAATCATTACATTTACTATTGACATTATTTAATTAGTAGGCTAATTAGTATCCAGCTCTTTACATTAAATTACTTGAGTTTACAATTAGTTAATGAACTAATAAAATAATAAAACAAAGTGCTAAAATGCTAACTATACATTTGTACATATAGCATTGCTTGTTCCACCACACAAATGACTGTATTTAAGGTGACAATCTGTTACACATTTGAAGATTTACTGTATCTTGAAGATTGTTGTATTGTATTGTATCTTCTGTTATAATAAGCACATAATGTTATAAAAAATAAACACCTTATGTTCTGTTAGATGTTCTGTGTTTTGACTACTTTTTGAATGTTGTATAATATCTCAAGGTAATGAAGAAATATTAACAAAAAAAATCTTATATATTATATATAAAACTTTTTTTTTATTATTAAAAAAAAGAGCCTCATTGATTAATTTTTCCTAGGGCCCCCACCCATTGTCGGTTCGCCTCTGATTGAGAGGCTGCATCCATCGAATGCTGTGAAGGTCGGACCAAGCATTGTTAAATGGGACGTCTAACCTACGGAGAATTGTTCTTATCGCCTATATAGAAACTGTGACAGCTGCAGTTGATGAGTGGCAGTCACATTTGTACTGGACTTTTTTGAAAGTAATATTAAACCATCTGAAAACAAAACAGGGTTCACAAACTGTCAAAATATGTTCACCATGGTCCATTTATGTACATAAAAAAAGAGTATAAACTATATATAATCGCATCGATATAAGTCAACATTTGAACTGATTTAGTCTTTTTCATTTTTACATTTGGATCATTAGATATTTGAGTAAGCTGAAACCCAATCCAGACGTTTAAAAGTGTAATTCTGCAATTTCTCTCAAAAAAATCCTGTTTGCACGCAATAAATTCTGGGGTAGGCAAGGCAGTGAAGGATCCATCTGTTGTATCCTTCATTGCATGGGAAACAAAGGACGCATTTGAAGGAGCCTTCGAATTGGGACAGCCTTTGTCATGCCGCGGTGATGCAATGGGCCTTCGAAGGATGCAGAATCTGAATTGGGATGCTGCTCTTATCTGTAGTCTTTGGTGTAATCCACAGGGGAGGTACAGGAGAGAAGACTCTAAAGCACATCCGGCTCTTTGTTTGCCCCTGGTGGACAATCTCCTGAAGGACAACACAGACGGCTGCGCTCTGGCTGCACTGCTGCACTTCTACTGTCCTGATGCTGTGCCACTGGAAGGTATTGCTGCAGCAAGCTCTTCTTAGTGATTTTGACAAAAATGAATCTTTTTCTCCTAGCAAGTTTCAACCTCATTACACTATATTGTTAATATATTTTATTTAAATTTAGAGAGCTGCATTAGATTTAGATTGATAGAGCGGCATTAGGCCCTGATATACGATGATGACATGTCTGGAAACTGACCGTGGCTCATTAAGTGGTTCTGCGACCATGAGCGGTTGGTTTTATTTATCCTCCCTGATGTTAAATATATGACTTTCTGCTGTGAAACAGAAAAGAAGAAATTTCGAAGAATATTCATGCTGCCTTTTTTTTTACAGTGCTTTTAGTAGAATTTAAAATATTGAATATTTTTTATTGGACCCCAAGCTCTATGCTGACGGTGTGATAGAGAGTACGGAGACCTGATGCATGCTCTGTGATCCTGCTCTAAAATAAAGGAATTTTAATTTTAAGGAATTAAAACATAATTGTATTCAAGAGGTGTCAGAGTGTTGCTTTCCATTCTGTCCAGGTATGTATGGCCTTGGAGACCCATATTTTCTAAGCTCTGATGTGGAGATGACCGAATGGATTTAAATAAGTATTATGATTGTAAGACAAATTATGAGAGGTTGGTGGCCACCAGGTTAACACTCTTTCTAGGAATGGGTTACAGAATTTGGGGAAAGGATACATTTGGGTACAGGATAATGACCCGGTGGTGATGCAATATAAGAGTGTCATTAACATATTTGTTGACTAACTTTTCCACATAATTATTTGAGATTTTCATTACTTATTATTAAGTTTATTTTATTCTGTTTTTTATTGTTTTACTCTAGCAATCTAGTCTACTTATAATTATGACTGACATGTTTGATGGGTGGGTAATGGAGGAGTGGGGGTTTGATAAAACACCTACAGTATATTTAGAATGTACTGTTTTGTCAATTTGAAGGGAAAAAAGTGTGAATAATAAAATTTCAATGGTAAATTAGTCAATTTGATCGCTGCTGCAACCTCAGTGTTTATATCTGGATTATAAACTTTATCCCAATACTTTCTTTCATTATTATTTGATGTTTGCAACAAAGAAATAGCAATAGCCTGTTCTGTGTAGTTGAAAACGTACTCGGTTACTAACGTAACCTCGGTTCTCTCTAGAGAGGGAACGAGTACTGCGTAATATCTTACGCTACGGGAAAACTCTTTTCCACGAGATATTGAAGCCAAAAATTATCCTTAATTTTTTATTAATGTAAAACGCTTTGCAGCAGCAAGCAGACATAGGCGAGACAGCTCGCGCGCCTATTGGCTGCCCTGCGGCAATAGCAGCAGCCTATCGAGAGAGGCTCTGCGTGACGTCACGACGAATGGGGGCCTTTCGCGCCCATATCGTCACGTCCCGCCAGAAAGGGCGTGGTCTCGCCCCATATCTAGGCTCGATAGCTGCTCTTACGTTGGTTTTCATCGCCGAAGCGAACCAGAGCGTATTCCAAGCACGGCAAGATACGCAGTACTCGTTCCCTCTCTAGAGAGAACCGAGGTTACGTTAGTAACCGAGTACGTTCTCTTACGAGAGTATCTCTCGTACTGCGTAATATCTTACGCTATGGGGAACACAATGCAACACGCCGTGCTGGTAGGGATCCAACACCAAAGTCCCAGGGGCCGAAGCCCGGGGCGCATATAGTGCATAATCACCATAAACTCACAGAGAGTGAGGGAAGAGAGGCTAGAAGCATCATTCCCTGTAAATAGCATCCGAAGGAGCTGATCATGTGACAAATAGACCATACCGTCAGGGTGAACATTCAGCCTGAACTGGGTGGCCACAAGTGTGTCGACATTTTAATGAGCTGCTGTACCGGTCAGTGAGCAATACGCAGGTCAAACTCAGTATCTGAGCCGCACAGCGGGCAGATAGCACTGAACTTTATACCGCCAAAAGCTTAGCTTGCAAGGCGGGAACCTCCAAGTTATAGTATTTTATAAATGTAGACGGCGAGGCCCAGCCCGCGGCCATACAATATCTTGCAGGGTAACCCCGCTAGACCATGCCCACGAGGAGGCCATGCCTCTTGTGGAGTGCGCTCCAACACCCAAAGGGCACTGTAGGCCCTTAGAAGTGTAAGCCAGCGCTATGGCACCAACTATCCATCTGGATAGGCTCTGTTTCGAAGCGGCAAGTCCCTTAGCACGGCCGCCAAACGAAACGAAAAGCTGCTCAGTCTGTTTGAAACCAGACGAGCGGGACACATAAGCCCTTAGTGCCCTAACAGGGCAAAGGAGACTCGCGTCCTTCTCCTCATTGAGAACCGGACGGGCAGACAGGGAAATCACCTGGGCCCTGAACGGTGTGTTGAGGGATTTTGGCACGTAGCCGTGCTTCGGTTTGAGTATGACCTTAGAGTCATTAGGTCCAAACTCCATGCATGACGCGCTCACTGAGAGCGCTTGCAAGTCCCCTACGCGCTTCACTGAAGCGAGAGCCATAAGAAACGCTGTCTTGAAGACAAGTGTTTCATGTCTGACGACTGGATTGGCTCGAATGGGGCACCTTTCATGGCCTCCAAGACCGTGGAAAGGTCCCATGTCGGGACTGAAGGGGGCCTGGGAGGGTTTAGCCTCCGAGCTCCTCTAAGGAAACGCACGACTAAGGCGTTCTTTCCTAGTGACTGGCCAGACACCGGTTTTACAAACGTTGCTATGGCCGCCACGTATACTTTGAGCGTGGAAGGGGTCCTGCCCTTATCCAGTAGCTCCTGAAGGAAGGAAAGCACTTCCGTAACCCCGCAGTCTACAGGTGAAAAGCTCTGCGCTTGACACCAAGCAGAGAACACAGACCACTTCGAGGTGTAGAGCCGTCTGGTAGACGGGGCTCTAGCCTGCGCGATCGTGTTTAACACTCCCTCTGGGAGGTCAGCGGGTACCCGTTGATGGCCCCTGCGTGCAGGGACCACAAATCCGGGCAAGGATGCCAAATCGAGCCTCCCGCCTGAGAGAGGAGGTCTCTCCTCAACGGTAAAGGCCATGGGGCAGCGCTGGTCAGCTGCATCAGGACAGGGAACCACGACTGGTTTGTCCAGAGCGGAGCTATGAGTAGCACTGGGCATCCCTCCCTCCTGATTCGCTCCAACACCTGAGGCAGGAGTGAGACAGGGGGAAAAGCATATAGGGGGCGGCGGGGCCAAACATGGGCCAGCGCCTCCCGGCATTTCGAGAAGAATCTCGGGCAGTGAGCGTTTTCTTGGGACGCGAACAGGTCCACCTGCGCTTTGCCAAACGTTTCCCACAGCAGCTGGATCGTCTGCGGGTGCAGAGACCATTCTCCTGCTGGGACGTTGTTTCTGGACAGCCTGTCTGGCCCCACATTTAGGTGACCAGGCACATGCGCCGCTCTCAGCGAGAGCAGGTTGTGCTGAGCCCAGACCAGGAGGCGTTCCGTCAGCCTGTAAAGGTTTCGGGACCTGACGCCGCCCTGGTGATTTAAGTACGCCACCACTGACATGTTGTCCGACCGGACCAATACGTGGTGGCCTTTTATCTGGGGACAGAAGCGCCGTAGCGCTTTGTCGACTGCTATTAATTCCAAGCAGTTTATGTGAAGGAGCTTCTCCCGTACTGACCATAGGCCAGCTAGCGGTCTGCCTTCGAGCAGCGCTCCCTGCCCCGAAGTGGAGGCGTCCGTAGACACCACCTTCACACTCGAGGGGATCCCCAGACTCACACCTGACTGATACCAGTCGGTTGCTTTCCATGGTTTCAGAGCCGAAATGCACTGAAGGTCGACCCTGAGGCGAAATAGACCTGCGGTCCACGCCCTGGGGGGAACTCGTGCTTTTAGCCATAGCTGCAGTGGGCGCATGCGGAGCAGGCCCAACTGGAGTACGGAGGCTGCTGAGGCCATCAGACCCAGCATTTTCTGAAACCTTCTGAGCGGGACTATAGAGCCGTGGCGGAAGGATCTCGCGACGTGCTGAATATTCAATCCGCGCTCCGGTGACAGGCGTGCTGTCATGGATAGCGAGTCTAACACTGTTCCCAGAAAGGAAATTCTCCGACTGGGGAGCAGTGAGCTTTTCGCCCAATTGACTGTAAGGCCCAGCTCCTCGAGGTGCTCGAGTAATGCGGCCCTGTGTTCTATGAGCTCCGTTCGTGAACGAGCTAGAATCAGCCAATCGTCCAACTAGTTCAAAAACTCGCATGCCCCGAAGTCTCAGGGGGGGCGAGGGCCGCGTCCATGCACTTCGTGAACGTACGGGGTGCTAGGGACAGGCTGAACGGCAGGACTGTGTATTGATATGCCTGGCCCTCGAAGGCGAATCTCAAGAATCGCCTGTGATGGGACGCTATTTGTATTTGAAAATAGGCGTCTTTCAGATCTATTGACATGAACCAGTCTCCTTGGCGCACTTGCGCGAGGATTTTCCTGGTCGTAAGCATTCTGAACTGGCGCTTCACAAGCGTTCTGTTCAGCAGTCGCAGATCTAGAATGGGTCTGAGCCCACCATCTTTTTTCGGTACCAGAAAATATCTGCTGTATAAGCCCCCTTCGCCCTGAGATAGAGGTTCTATAGCCCCTTCTCTCATTAGTTTCGCTATCTCGGCTCGAAGTAGATGAAACACTTCGCTTTACACCGTAGTTTCGACTCGCGCCGTATAACGGCGGGGGCGTCGAGCGAACTGTAGCGAACAGCCTCTCGTTATAGTGTTCAACACCCATTCTGATACCCCGGGAAGCCTTGACCACGCATCTGCGTGAATAGCTAGGGGTAGAATGAAATCTGGGCTCTGGCCGCGGCAGGACGGCGGCTCGAGAGCCCCTGTGTACTGGGAACACAACACCGTGTTTACAGCGTTCGAGGCGGGGGGCGCGCTGATCACAGCGGGCAGCCTGGCCGCGCTCAGCTTCTCTATGGCGGGACGCGCAGAGAAAGCGAGCGGGGCGAATCCCGTGGGATTCGGCGCGTGTGAGGGAATGTGGGCACATTTACTACATGCGGGCACATTTACTACACTGAGAATACTGTCAGCTCGCGCCGACTAAATCACTGCTGTGTTTACAGCGTGCGAGGCGCGCGCTGATCACAGCTGGCAGCCTGGCCGCGCTCAGCTTCTCTGTGACGGGTTGTGCAGAGAAAACGAGCGGGGGCGAATCCCGTGAGATTCGGAGTGTCTGTGAGAAATGCGGGCGCGAGACAGCGGGCACATTTTCAGCACGGAGAACACTCGGCTCGCGCCGACTGAATCAACGCTGTGTTCACAGCGTGCGGGGTGCGCGCTAATCACAGCGCGCAGCCTGGCCGCGCTCAGCTTCTCTGTGACGGGTTGTGCATAGAAAGCGAGCGGGGGTGAATCCCGTGGGATTCGGCGTGTCAGTGAGGAAATGCGGGACAGCGGGCACATTTACTGCACTGAGAACACTGTTGGCTCGCGCCGACTAAATGTGTGTTAGTTTCGTTTTTACAGAAACCAAGGGACACGCATCATGTAGTGTAAGCGGGCATTGTATGGGCGCGTTCACTACATTTTCTGCACAACCAACATGAGTTGGTTTTATTTGTGCTAGCCCTGCACCATGGCGGGCTGTGTCTGGGTGTGGGAATGGGCACTGGGACGTGGGCATTCTTACAACACTCGTAACACCATCGGCCGTGGCCGGGACACCAGAAAATGCACTCTTTATTGGATTTATCTGGGTAGCCATAGAAACGGCTTTTGTGCGCAGGCAAGCGGGCTGAGACACCGGCTGCTTCACTGCGAAATACACTGGGACAGTCACAACGCATGGAACTGAACGAGCGAGAAGTTTTGGTGGAAATCCGGCCGCAGCGGGATCTGAACACCGTCACTTTCCTAGAGAGACTAGGAAGGCCTTGAGACCTCGGGCTTTACCTCAATCCTCGGCCGGGGCCCGCGCTGAGGGGGGCGGCGTCCAGCAGAGCGAGAGCGCGGTGTTTGATCTCGGGCCTGGCGGCGCTGCTAGTTAGCCGAAACGACGGCCTTTGTGCGCAGGCAAGCGGGCTGTGGAACCAGCTTGCTCACTGCGAAATACACTGGAACAGTCACATTGCTTGGAACTGAACGAGCGAGAAGTTTTGGTGGAAATCCGGCCGCAGCGGGAACTGAACACCGTCGCTTTCCTAGAGAGAACTAGGAAGGCCTTGAGACCTCGGGCTTTATCTCAATCCTCGGCCGGGGCCCGCGCTGAGGGGGGCGGCGTCCAGCAGAGCGAGAACGTCGAGGAACACGGAGCGCTCAGCTTCCGTCATCTCGGATAGTTAGCCACAAATGTTTCTCACCATTCAGGGGGGAAAGGCGCGGGTCTCGACTGTGACGGAGCTTCGTCTTTCCCGAGAAAGCGTCCGTCCAGCCTATTGCGCGTTAGTTGCGCGAACGCCTTTCAGTCGAGGCCGATGTAATCCACGGCTTGAGAGAGCGGACGCATCGGCTCAGTTTCAATGCCGTCTCCGGTAAGTTCGTCGAGCTCAAGTGCGGACGCGGCGGCAGACGGCGGACACTGTCCGTCCGTGGGCGACTCGAGCGAAGCCGGCGAAGCTGGCGGGCGAACCGGCGAGCTTTGGCGGGCTGGAAATAGCTCGGGCGCCGCGCTGGGCGCGGTGCTTCTTGCGGCGCGGCGTCACGGCAGGCTGGGATGCGGGCTCGGATAACGCAGCTAGGCGAGTCCGCAGAGTCACCATAGGCAAACGTTCACAATGATGGCATCCGCCGTCAGCGAGCGCGATGGCCGCGTGATCCTCACCCAGGCAGGACACGCAGATGACATGGCGGTCCTCATCGCTGAGTGGGGCTCGGCAAGAACCACAGGAAGGCATCTTTAAAAAGACGCCGCTCTTTTAGAGAGGTGGGAAAAAAAGGCAGATAATGCAATCACACACACTCTAAGCAGACGAAAGGATATGTACGCCGGAAAGCGCAGCAGGTACGGCGGCTGAAGGCGGCGAGGCCAGCGACTCCAGGCTCGATGGCACGTCCCGCTGAAGGCTACAGGTCGACGGCGCGGCTTCTCACTCTGGATCCAGCGATGCGGGAGGCTTCGCTGAAGAGATGAAAATCAACGTAAGAGCAGCTATCGAGCCTAGATATGGGGCGAGACCACGCCCTTTCTGGCGGGACGTGACGATATGGGCGCGAAAGGCCCCCATTCGTCGTGACGTCACGCAGAGCCTCTCTCGATAGGCTGCTGCTATTGCCGCAGGGCAGCCAATAGGCGTGCGAGCTGTCTCGCCTATGTCTGCTTGCTGCTGCAAAGCGTTTTACATTAATAAAAAATTAAGGATAATTTTTGGCTTCAATATCTCGTGGAAAAGAGTTTTCCCGTAGCGTAAGATATTACGCAGTACGAGAGATACTCTCGTAAGAGAACACTGTTTGTGAAGCTGTTTCAAACATAAAGATTACATAACCACTGCTCTCTCTGGCTCATCTGGCATCATGCATGCATATGGGCCTATAGACTATTTTTGTGTGCCATATTTTTACCCAAACCTCAAAAGTAACCCAGGGCTGGACAACATTCCCCCATCCCCCCACCTCCCACTTTTGCGATCCATGGGCCAAACACATCAAGCTGCACAAATCTATTTAATTTTTTATTGCATTTTTGAGTAAATTATGGATTATGTTGAAATTGGGAAATTTAAATTTGTGTCATTCAAATAAGCACTAAGGTTTATTGTGTCATGGTATGTCTTCTAAATGCTAGACAATATCTCCCACGTTAAAGTGCACTAATAGTAGTACTTTTCTAATCTTGTGCTAATTCTGATAAAGTCTATCTTCTGTAGTTTTAGACTAGACTTTTCTGGGGAAGTGGCCTAAAAGACTATAATATTTAATATCAGAAAGAGTGTATTCCTACTGTCTTCATTTTGTGTCATTGAGAGGTGTAGTTGAGTACATACCCTCTAACAGAGGCCTGTACAGATAAACACTCAACAAAATACTCCGGCCCTTGTCTGGCCCTGTAGATAACAGACATACACACACACAAAAAGCATCAGGAAAACTACATTATCCACTGAACTCTCTGAAGACCCTCATGACAGGAGCATACCAACACTCAAATATTCAGGGTCAGCTAAAGGACATAGTCTCGTCTCTTTTTAAAAATTTTAAAAGATATGGCATATCAAATAAATGGCAGGGTTTCTCTGATTTTAAATTCTGTGTGCAAGAATATAATTTGTCCTACAAAAGCCTCTTGATGACATTTTATTTTAGATTATAAATGTGAGTAATGTGATCTTAACAGAGACTGTTAGAAATGGGAGGGAACGATCGGATAAAACTGAGAGATAGAGAGATTTTACAATATTACACTACCATTTAAAAGTTTGGGTTGGTTAGATTTTCTAAATGTTTTTAAAGAAGTCTCTTATGTCCAAGGTTGCATTTATTTGATCAAAAATACAGTAAAAAAACAGTTAAGGCCTATATAGTGAAATTTTATTACAATTAAAAATATACATTTTAAAATGTCATTTATTCTTAATTCAGCATCATTGAGACATTTTTTTCAGGATTCTTTGATAAAAAGAAAGTTCAGAAAGAACAGCATTTATTTGAATTAGAAATCATTTGTAATATTATAAATGTCTTGCATCCTTGCTGAATAAAATAATTAATTTCTTGATTCGAATGAGGGTATATGAGGGGGGAAGAAGAAATTAAATGAAAAGGAATACACAGAGTGAGTAGGAGTGCGTGAAAAGAAGTTTGAGAGAGAACAGAGGAGCAGTTATTCAAACATAAACACATCCCCACCCCGTGACTCTGAGGATTCTGTTCATTACATCACACATTCTGTTCCCGTCCTCAAATACTCCATTGGCTTCTACTTGTGTTCTGTCTCCGCCTCCTCAGATTAATTCATAACGTCATTGGCTGTTATGTGGTTTGTTCCCTCCCCATCCAGATATCTGTATCAAAGAAACAATGTCATTGGCTGACAGTCTGTACAATCTCCAGCTGATCCAGGAGTTCTGCAGGGAAAACCTCAGCAACTGCTGTCACTTCACCCTGGAGGATATGCTGTACGCCTCCAGCACCATCAAGGTAAAGCCTGACGTCCTCGTGCAGCACTTCTTCACTTCTCTTTACTGATACCATTTTACTGAAAGATTGATTGATAGATTTATTTTGATCGATATAATTTTTCACATCTCTTGCATTTATTTTTGCATATATTTAATGTTGCATCACTATTACTGTTTACTAAGAGTATAAGAGTTTGAACAAACTCCTAACTCTAAATTTTAAACTTCTTGGTCTGCCCCGTTTATTCTAGACATTAACCTCAAATTCTGTGACTTATTGAGGAGATCTGTGCTTTCTTAAAGGATTGTTCACTCAAAAATAAAAATTCTGTCATCATTTACTTATGCTTATGTCATTCCAAGCCTGTATGACTCTCTTTCTTCTGTGGTTACTGACATTCTTCAAAATATATTCTTTTGTGTTCCACAGAAGAAAGAAAGTCATACAGGTTAGGAACAACATGACAATAAGTAAATTATGACAGTTTTTGGGTAAACTATCCTTTTAGACGGTGTGGCCATGATATGATGAGTGTTAAGACTGAAGACAATAATATGTAAGCTGACTAACCAGTGGAAAATTGTATTGAGTGTTTTTCCTTGTATGATTTCTGAAGTTTCTCAGATGTTTCAACAACGAGTAGGACGCGTGTTTCCCATTTGGTTCAGTGTTGCAAACTTTGTATGGTTTCTAGGATACAGAACCTGGGGACTTTCTGTGGTGCTTTTTCCACTGAATATCCTTTTTTAGTTTGAGACCATGAATGAGTGATCACTGGAGTATTACAGGGAATTCAGCAGGGCTGATGCAGGATGGGAAAAAAGGCCAGTGCGTGTTTTAAATCTGACCGTTTGGAATGACTGAGTAATAGTTTGTGTGTGGGAGAGCTCTGCCATGTGGATCGCCTCAGACAGTTATGTTAGTGAAGCAGTTTGTCTAGATAAACACACTCCATGTGTAGCCTTTACCTCACATAGCCACCATCATGACACCAGCCAATAAATTATTATTTTTAGCAAAATGTGTTACATTTTCCAAACCGGCAGCCGTGGATTTGCCTTTATGTCAGATGAGTCTGTGGTTCAGCCAAGCACATGCTCTCCAGTAAAACAAAGGTACATCTGATTTCTTTGGTCATTTCGGCCTTAAATGTTGTGATTACACTAAAAAGCCCTTTTTTCATGAGGCTAACAGCCCGTAACTGTGGGGAAATAAAGGTGTCAGGACTGAATAAATCTGCAGAGAGTTCTGGGTCTGTTCTGTTCGTGTCAGGCTGCTCCGGTTGCTTTGTTCCTCTTGTCGGGTCAGAAGACCCTTTAATGCACTGAAAGAGACTCTTCTCATGGCTGCTGTGCTGTTTCTTTCAATAAATACACTATATTAGGCTATATACACTATTTAAAGGGCATTTTGTTCAGTTATTATAGTATTTCAATAGCTTAAACTTGCACAATTCTGTTTCCTTCACAACAGAATGTGTTGATGTCAGATGAATACATCAACAGATGACCCTCTAAATTGATGCACCATTCACACAAACCTGAATTAAAGAAAGCTTTTTTTTCTGAAATAATAGCTGGATGCCATTTGTTAACTCAATATGCAATGTGCAAAGACAATGGGACAATGTTTTACATTTTTGAAATAGAAGACAATATATATTGTATACCCATAGTAAGCAGTGTGCTATAATTTCATTTTGAATACACTAGTCATAAAGTTAGTAAAGGTTTGTAAAGGCTCAATCTCTATCTAAAGGAGAGCAGTGGCACCTTGTGGTTATAGAACAACATTCCACGAGCAACACTTCACACACACATCAGACCCTTCATTTCTTTATTTTTGCAAGATTCAAGAGATTGTCCGAAATTCATCCATGTATCAGAATCAGAATCAGAATCAGAAAGAGCTTTATTGCCAAGTGTGCTTGCACACACAAGGAATTTTCTTTGGTACTGAAGCTTCCAGTGCACATATACAGATACAAATACAACAAGAAACAGTAATACAAAATCTAAAAATAAAATTATAAAAAAAAAATATATATATATATATATATATATGAAAATACTATAAAATATAAAATATAAGGCCACGGTTGGGTTTAGTCAGAATAAACATTTTCGGATTATGAACATATATACAGTATTTTGAATAGTATGAATAAATATAAATATAAATAACCTGAGTTTAGGAGATATTGCACTAAACAGTGGGGGTATTGCACTTAAAGGCATATGCCTTGGGAGATATGTTAACTGTTCAGGAGGGAAATGGCCTGTGGGAAGAAACTGTTCCTGTGCCGAGATGTTCTTGTGGCCAGTGATCTGAGTCTCCGTCTTGACGGTAACAGTTCAAACAGGTGGTGTCCAGGGTGAGTGGAGTCTGTGATGATTTTACCTGCTCTCTTCCTCACTCTGGAAGAGTACAGGTCCTGGAGGGTTGGCAGGGGGGCACCAATGATCCTCTCTGCAGTCCGGACTGTCCGCTGTAGTCTCATGATGTCTGATTTGGTAGCTGAACCAAACCAGACAGTGATGGAAGTGCATAGGACAGACTCAATAACGGCTGAGTAGAACTGAATCAGCAGCTCCTGTGGCAGGTTGAACTTCCTCAGCTGGCGAAGGAAATACAGTCTCTGCTGGGCCTTTTTCACAATGGAGTCAATGTGATTGTCCCACTTCAGGTCCTGAGAGATGATAGTGCCCAGGAACCTGAATGACTCCACTGCTTCCACAGTGCTGTTCATGATGGTGAGTGGGGGGAGTGCTGGGCTGTTCCTCCTGAAGTCCACGGTCATCTCCACTGTTTTGAGCGTGTTCAGCTCAAGGTTGTTATAACTGCACCAGACAGCCAGCTGTTCAACCTCCAGTCTGTAAGCAGACTCGTCACCGTTTCGGATGAGACCGATGACAGTGGTGTCGTCTGCAAATTTCAGGAGCTTGACAGTGGGGTCTTTAGAAGTGCAGTCGTTAGTGTACAGGGAGAAGAGCAGTGGGGAGAGAACGCACCCTTGGGGGGCGCCAGTGCTGGTGGTGAGAGTCCTGGATGTGTGTTTCCCCAGTCTCACGAGCTGCTGCCGATCCGTCAGGAAGCTGGAGATCCACTGACAGATCGAGGATGGAATGGAGAGCTGGGTCAGTTTGTCTGTGAGTAGATCAGGCATGATGGTATTGAAGGCCGAACTGAAGTCCACAAAGAGGATCCTTGCATAAGTCCCAGGTCTGTCGAGATGTTGCAGGATATAATGCAGTCCCATGTTGACTGCATCATCCACAGACCTGTTTGCTCTGTAAGCAAACTGAAAAGGATCCAGCAGGGGTCCAGTGATGTCCTTCAGGTGGGCCAACACCAGTCTTTCAAACGACTTCATGACCACGGACGTGAGAGCGACAGGTCTGTAGTCATTAAGTCCAGTGATTTTGGTTTTTTTTGGGGACCGGAATGATAGTGGAGCGTTTGAAGCAGCAGGGAACTTCACATTGCTCCAATGATCTGTTGAAGATCTGCGTGAAGACCGGGGCCAGTTGGTCAGCGCAGGCTTTTAGACAAGCAGACGAGATGCCGTCTGGGCCTGAGGCTTTCCTAGTCTTCTGTTTTTTGAAGACTCGGCTCACGTCCTCCACACAGACCTTAAGCTCAGGTTGGATGGCAGGAGGGGGGAGAGGAGGGGGTGTAGGAGGTGATGGTGGATGTGTGAACTGCAGGTCAGAGCCGGTGAGAGGTGTGAATGAGGGCTTTTCAAACCTGCAGTAAAATGAATTTAAATCATCAGCCAGGTGTGGATTGTCCACAGATCGGGAGGATGGTGACTTGTAATTGGTGATGTTCTTCAGGCCATTCCAGACTGATGATGGGTCGTTGGATGAAAACTGGTTTTTCAGCTTTTCAGAGTAGGCTCTTTTAGCAACTCTGATCTCCTTTGTCAGTCTGTTCTTGGCATGGTTATACAAGATTTTATCCCCACTTTTGTGAGCATCCTCTTTGGCATGACGAAGCTGTTTGAGTTTCCCAGTAAACCATGGTTTATCATTGGTGAATGATAAGAATGTCCTGGTAGGAATGCATGTATCCTCACAGAAACTGATATATGATGTAACAGTATCTGTGAGCTCATCCAGATCGTTGGTAGCAGCTTCAAAAACAGTCCAATCAGTGCAATCGAAGCAGGCCTGTAGATCCTGCTCTGCTTCATTAGTCCACTTTTTACAGTCCTTATTACAGGTTTAGCTGATTTCAGTTTCTGCCTGTAGGTCGGTATAAGATGAACCAAACAGTGATCAGATAAGATGTAGGCATCAGATGTAGGCATCTTCAGTTCTCCTGTTTCTTTGATCTGTATCTTTTTCTCCTAATTAATATTAACATCTGTTTATGTGTTTCAGAGTAACTACCTTGTGTTTATGGCAGAGCTATTCTGGTGGTGTGAAGTTGTGAAACCATCTTTTGTTCAGCCCCGCACAATTAATACCAAAGGTAAGGTCCGTCTCATTGGGTGTTATGTTTGCTGTTCATGCTATGTATTTGGTTAACGCTAAGTTTCATATGTTCTTTTTTAGCTTTTGATCCATCCCAGTTCAATAATCTGGCTCCCATACCCAAACAAAACCTGATCCAAAGACCAGGCAGTCCAGAGCAGTCTAGGTTTGTCTTTAATGCAATGCAAGTTTAAGGTTTCATTTATCATGATTTTATGCAAGAATTTATATTTCAAACAATTTTGCCCAATAGGTCACACCCTGAAAATGACAATTCAGGTAAGACTTCAAAAATGTGTCATTCCTTCATAAAACTAAAAAGAGATTTTGCTTCCCTCTTTAGTTTTATGTGTATAATGTAGCTCAACTGGTAAAACATGGCTCTAGCAATAGGTTCCATTCACAGCGATCACACACATACTGATACAATTTTTAACTTAAAAGCATGAAATAAATGTAGATGAAGCTTTTATTTAGTTGTAAACATTTACTTGGTTTTGCAGGAAAGTAAATGGGTATTTATTTTTTCACAGCACTTATCAGACAGTCATCATCCATGTCATACGTGGACGGATGTGTGGGGACATGGCCAAAAGAGAAACGGTATGCGCCCTATACTAAATCTCTATTCTTTTCACTCTCTTACTCTGTCTTTACATGCTCCAGATATATAATTCTTTGTCTTTACCTCAGGTCTTCAGCTCATGGGATATCATTTGAGATTCCACTTGATGACAGCTCAAGTTCATCTTCAAGACGTGGACTGAACCGATCGGCAAGCACAGAAGGTTTGTGTTTTAAAGTCCACCATGCCGCCCGAGGAATGCGGAGGAACCTTTCTTTCCAGCCCGTTAACGGGAACGCCAACAGCAAAATACATGAGGAGGATGATGAGAAATCCAGCAGACATCGTCTGGGAAACTACACTGGGTACATCTTTCATTTTTATTTGTTATTTTTCCTTTGCTCTTTATGTAGCATTTACTCACCCTGATGTTGTTTTTAATTCATGAACTCAAAAGGAGAGGTTTGGGCGAATGTAAAATAAATGTGAAGTAGTGCAAGTAGTATTATTGCGTAGAGCTTCTGTGTCGTACGTCACACGTAGCCTCACTATTGGCCGATGCTGGTCATGTGTGTGATGCGTGTGACGATCAACCAGAAGCTCTACGCTATTACACTACGTAAACTATCTCGAGGCCAAGAAAGAAGGAAATGAATACTTGAATAAAGTCGTTATTTTTGTTTGTTTTTTGCGCACAAAAAGTATTTTAATCGCTTGATAAACTTAAGATTGAGCCACTGTAGTCACTTGGACTATTTTAACGATTTCTTTAATAACTTTAATAACTCGGGGCTGGCAAGTTTCAAATCCTTAGCCTATGGACGAGTGATCCAGCTCTCAGATTTAATCAAAAATATCTTAATTTGTGTTCCGAAGATGAACGAAAGTCTTACGTGGTTGGAACAACATGAGGGTGAGTAATTACTGACAGAATTTTCTTTTTGGGGTGAACTATCCCTTTAAAATAATTTTCACTTATCTATTCCTTTAATGATATTAATCTTTAAAAAAATATTGTCAATTTATGTTCAACAATAAACATATTAAAGAAATGTTAGTTTTATTGTGTTCAGTGTCAAGCTGTTTTATTTTGAAGTAAGTTATCTAAATCTTGAGAGTTCACTATAATTGAATGAATATCCCATGTTTCAGGTACTCAAATGGCGTGTCAGCAGATAACCTCAGCCCTTCGTATGACCCTCAGCCCAACACTCCTAGTATAGAAGAAGCCCTGAAGATCATCCATGACTCTGAACAACCCCACAGCAGCTTGCAGCCCCCACCTGGAGACAGCGCCTTTTTCCTGCACAACCCATCTTCCCACAACTCCGGCACTGACTCGAACGATTCCGAGGACTCGCTTTCCAAGGTCAGAGCAGATGACGCGGACCTAAATTCCACCTCTACTGACATGGACACTGGAATCCATGTCCGTACCGAGGACATCCAGGATGGACAGGATGAGGATTCGTCCCTGAAGGACTACTCTGACATGGACCAGGACCATGAAGCTCGTTCCTGTCCACTTCCGGAGACTGTCGGCAGCCCGTGCCCAAGCCTTTTGGGAATGCGTTCCCTGGCCACAAGCATGGCCTCCTCGTTGGGTTCTGCAGTTCGCATGACCAGCTTCGCCGAACAGAAATTTCGTAAACTGAACCACGGCGATGGCCGTAGCAGCGGTAGCGGCGGTAACACTCCTGAGAGTGGCGAGCTGAACGTCTCAACCCCAGGAGCGGCAGGAACGGTTCGCTCGATTACGCCTGACGCACGCAGCCCTGCTCGCATCACCTCCCCTCGTGATCCCTCGCACCTGTTGGCGTCAGAGATGGTGCAGTTGAAGATGAAGCTGGAAGAGAAACGCAGAGCCATTGAGGCGCAGAAGAAGAAAGTCGAAGCGGCTTTCACACGTCACCGGCAGCGCATGGGCAGGACGGCCTTTCTCAACGTGGTCAGGCGTAAAGGAGTCGTGTCGCCACTAGGGGGTGACGGCAAAGGCCCGGATGGTCAGGAAAAAGAGATCAGTGACTCTCAACCTCTGAAGACACCCTTGAATTCGAATGACTCCAATTCCAAACTGGAGAGATGTCGACCAGATGGTGCCCCGCCGAAATCACCCCTGGAGGAAGCAGCCGTGGAGGTGGACTTGCAGAGTACAATCGATCCATCGAGCGCCTGAACACGTCTTTGAGCTTCCTACAGTCGGAGATGCAGCGTTTGGCACAGCAGCAGGAGCGCATCATGCAGATGCGCGATCATCAGAGTTGGGTGATTCCGCCGCCAGATCCGCGCCACGAAAACAGCTGCGTGAGTTGCGGAGCAGCAGTGTAGTGGGCCGAGGTTCGGTGGGGTCGCTCTCCCCCCATTTTGTCATCCACCGGCTCGCCACGCACATCACACCGTTCGCCCTCTATGATCAAAAGGAAGTCTGCGTCTTTCCATGCAAGGACACCACGGACCCAAGACCCAACGACCTGAAGGTCACACCTTTCAGCCGCATACTTAACACACAGCAGTCGGTGGACAGCCTGCCTCGACTTAGACGTTTCTTGCCCAGCCAGATGCAGACTAGCTCATTTGCCTACTTGGGACATGACGAGGGGCCTTCAAGTGAGTACGCACAAAATATAGCTGCAAATCCACCGTCTGCTCAGGTGAACGCTAAGCAGGAAGCAAAACATGATAGAAACATGAATGCGCCAACATCTGAGGTTCTGTCTCAGCCGACAATGGACCGTTCGACGGAAACGGCAACGTGGGAACACAAATGAAGGAGAGTTGCAAGAGAAGAAGGATCTGATTGAGGTTCCTCTCTCTATTCTAAAGCCTCTAGATGGGCATGACCTGGAGAGCAACAGAGAAACAGAGACTGGACCAGACCAGAAGATGTGCTGCGGCTTCTTCTACAAGGTGAGGCTTAGATATTACATACAAAGTAGAGAGAGCAGAATGCACACACATAGAGAAAAGCTGAAAAGCTTAGTTCAGTTTTGGCCCAAATGCTTTGTATATGAACTGCCAAACGCACCTTTCTGATAGCATGCTAGCAAGAAGTACATTGTATGTCCAGTTAGAAAAATCAGACTATATACGTACAGTATGCACATACTATGCTGATGAAGAAATTGTCACTGTACTCATACCCTTATTGTACGCGTAAAAACTAGGGATGTCCCGATCATGTTTTCTGTGCCTTCAATCCGATCCGAGTAGTTGAATATTGAGTATCTGCTGATACAGAGTCCTTATCCGATAGTTGTGTTTTACTAGTGCTTGGTGCCCACTACATTAAATTTATTAAAAGCAATCCAATGTATACAGGGATGTGCAGAGTTTCTTAGGGGCTCAAATGTAAAAAAGGGGCATCCTTTTTATATTTTAATTCCAATATAACAATTGCTACAGTCTCTCTATCTCCATCTATCTATACTTTATAAGGACATTGGTAGATGTAAACATCTGATGTAAACAGACTGTTAAACTTCTTGTATTCTATATGTACAATAAACAGAATAATTGCAACAAAAAGATAGTTTAGAAAGCATAAAGCTAGCAGTGTCAGAATGCCTATCTGTCAATCAAGTCCGAGGCTGGTTGCAACCCATAGCTTTAGAGTGATTTGTTACAAAAGTGTCCATCAGATATGCTAAACACGGAAGGTCGAACATGCACGTGTGACACGGTAGAACAGACCTGATTGGTTTTTGCGTGTCAAGCAAACACATTTTAGCTTCTTTTTTGCCTTTAATGGTGGATAAGTGCATACCGCCACCTACTGTGCATGACAGCTGACATAAAATGAAGGATCAGGCTTAGGAAAGTCAATACCGATCAGTACAAAAAACACTTAATCGGCCCCAATACCGATCCTTGAGATAGGCTTGGGACATCCCTAGTAAAAAACAATGTATGCTTTTGGCTTCAGACATGTCAAAGGAATGAGAATATACAGATTATTTATTTATTTATTTATTATTTATATATTTATTTTTCTCTAAGGGTACTTTCACACTAAAACTGTGTTTGTGTGTGTTCTCGCTCATTTTTATTGACAAGCGTGACTGATGCAGTGTGAGCAGAGAGAATGTATGTGTTATTTATGCTTGCCTTTAACAGGAATGGACTTTTTTAGAACATTTTCAGTACATTCGAGGCAGATAGATGCAAGTGCCATTATGTGTTAATGCTTTGAAAACAAAACCAAAAACAAAAATATAAAAGTGAGGTGAGCAATGCATTTTGCTGCCTTCTCCTGCATCATCATTACCAAGCAACAGGGGTAAACAGCTGCAGCTTTGATGCAAATGCACCACGGTTCAGACCAAATAATAGACCCATTTCGCATTTCAGGGGTTCTCAAAAGCGGAAGTCATAGTTGAGTAAACTTCTATAATAGTGAAGACGAGACGACGCAAATATAATTTTTGTATGCCCAATATCTTTAATAGCAGACTTTCCAAAAAAGAGGAAAAAATATAGAGAGACTGATTAAATTGGTTAGAGGAGAGAAAGATGTCGTATTTGCCGTCACTCTGTCAGCCGTTGTATTATAAACACCCTTGGCGCAGCATTAATATATTTTTTGTAATTTACTGCCAAAGTAATATAAAACTAAGTATAGCCTTATAAATGTGTATTTAATAAAAAATAAATATATATATATATGTGTATATATAAGAAAATCTTTACTCGATTTGCGATGTTGATAAATCTTGTCATTACAGTCTGTGAAAAGGGTCCATATAATATGTAAATATATTGATATAAATGGTTTGTTTTTCTGTTCAGGAACTTCAACAAGTGTCTTTTTAATTCAATTCTTTTTAATTCATCTCAAGTAAACACTCCTTTTGAAATGAACATTTTGTGTTTTAAAAATGGGTTGTTTTTTTCTTCATGAAGCACATCACAATGTTCTGTGAGAGACATTGTCTCATACAGCCAGCTGCACAAGACCTTCTGTGTCAGACTTAATAATTGTTTGTTTGTGTTGCTTTGACTCAGGACGACCTGAAGGGAGAGGAGGATGTTGCACAGAAGAAAGCAGCTCTGATGGAGAAAAGGTTGCGGAGAGAGAAAGAGATGCAGATGAAGAAACAGCAACAGGAGGCCGAGATAGAACAGAAGAAAGAAGCAGCACGGTATGAAAAACACCACAAACAACACACAATAACAGAAAATGACATGATCACAGAAAACAAATTAATTCAATATACACTAGAGCTATATAAAAATAGTAACTATCAAATTAAGTTTATGTAAGCTATTCAAATATATAACTTTATATTGTTTCAGCATGAAGGGAACTGTTTTTTTAATTTACATGCAGCAGTATAACAATACATAGTAATATAATGTAATAATTACCTATATTTTCTTACTAAAACTCCACGCAACATTCACCTGTTTTACTTCTGTATTTAAAGGAATCTTAAATGGTTTGTAAAAGTATACTTGTAAACTTGCTTGAAATCTCTGCTTCCTTGATCAGAATGAAAGCGGAAGAGGATCTTGTGAAGAAGGAAGAAGAGAAGGCAAGACGAGAGTTTATAAGAAATGAATATATGAGGAAGAAGCAGCTGAAACTGATGGATGACATGGACGGTGTAATTAAGCCCCGCCCCCCTGGTGTCAAGCAAAAGAAGCCACGCCCCAAATCTATGCACAGAGACATCATGGAGTCTCCGAAACCTCCAGCACGGGCAGCCACAGGTGCGATGGGGAATCAGTGGTGCTGTGACAGAGCCACAGCAGTTGCACTTTATAGAGATATCAACCTACGAATGGCTTACTTTTTGTCTCAGAATATTATTATTAAAATTATTTTAAATTATTCAATTCATATTTTTTTATATTTATAATATAAGAATATTAATATTATATATATATATTATAAAAAAATGTATAAAATATTTATATTTAATAAATATAAAAATGTATGAAATCTAATTATTTTATATTAATAATAATTATGAATATTTTTTATAAAGTATTTATGTTTTAATATGATTTTAATAATTTTATAAAATGAATTCTAATTTTATATTTTTTGGTGTAATATTAATCATTAGTAATATACCTATGTTTTTTATATTCTAATAAAATATTTATATTTGTAATAATATTAATATTCCACATTTAATTTGCTGCTGTGATATCCAGAGAGCTTTTGAAATTGGCTTCTAAAAGAAAATGTATGCAAATGATGTGTATGCATATGCAAATATGTGTATTTGTGTGTCCAGGTTCACGGCCTCGTGGATATTCTGTGTCCAGCTTATCACTCGCCTCCCTTAACTTGGCAGACAATGAGAGCGTCCAATCAGATAAGAGGACATCTAGGTGAGACCATGTCCAATTCACTATTACCTTCCCTGTAAAAGATCATTGAAAAGCAAAGGAAATAATGAGTTATTAACGTGATCACAAATGGCACACTCTTGTGTTAATCAACACTGACACACATCTCTATTGCTGTGAGACGAGTTGTGTTCATAACCTTCTGTCCTCCCTCTGTCTTTGGTATCTCTGTCTTTTCTCTGTGCTGGTTGCTCAGAGGAAGCAGACTGTCTCCTGGCAATCTGTGTTTCTTTCTGAGCTCCCCTAAAGGGAGAAAGGGAAGGTCAGTTTGCAGACAGCATCACAAACATGTCATTGCCTCACAGTGCTGACGGTCATTTCAGCTTGGGCGCTGAACAAACTCATTCGCTTGGACAGATCAGTTCACTGGTTCATCAGCATATAGGTGGAACATAATAAACTGTTACATAATCATCTTTGAATCATATATGTTATAGAACGATCAATATTTTTAGTTTACTTGATTTTCTTGTGATTCTCATGTTTCTTTGCAATGGCGTTTATTTATCAGCTACTTTATCATTGCAGCAACAGAAAATGGCTAACTTTTTAAGCAATTGTTTATGAGACTCAGGCCCTGTTTACACCTGGTATATAAGATGCGCTTTGGTCGATCGGATCACAAGTAGTCGAGGTAGAGACATTCCCGTTTAACCTGGGATTTTAGTCCATCTCTTATAACCACTTTCAACCACTTCTCTCCTGCTTTCTTCGAGGGGAGTGTCTATGGGCGGGTGTATGGGTTTTTCAGATCTTTCAATCTAATGGACAAAATAAGCTCAAGTAATTTACATATGAACGTGATAGAAGACTATGGAAAAACATACGGAGAGCAGCAGCTTTCATTTCTGCTCAGACAGCCACGTCGAAAGCTGTGAGTGTGTGTTAGAAATCAGGAACGGTGAGAGAACATTGTGCTTGGTACATTTTCCGTCTTCAATCCAAACTTGGGTCTTCAGTCGACAAAGTTTAAATCCCGTCTGGCTAGTGTGCTTGCCATAATGTTGAAGTATTAGTCAGTAGTTGGTCTTTTGTGGCGGTTTGAAAACATACAACCACATGAGCGTTTACACTACGAAAGCAATCCAGTCGAATGCGTTTTTAGACTACCTCTGGAAGTGGCCGAAAGTGGACAAGCTCAAAACGTTTTAGACCCCGTTTACACCTGTATTTAGTGTCACTTGTGATCTGACCAAAATCGATCCGAATACCAGGGCCTCAGTGTAGCATTGTGTATTAACCTGGTGCAATGTCAAAAGAAGTGAGACTGTAAATTCTGTCTCCTCCATGTTAGTTTCTGTCCAATCCTGCTGCAACTGAAAAAATGACAAGCAACATGGATTTGTCTATCCTCTTGGTTGAACATTCCTCTCAGTGCTAATATGCTTGTATGATTTTTTGCTCTTTCACTCTGGGCTTTATTTGTCGCCGGAAACTTGATGCATGATGCAATGAGTAGCCTATGTCTGCTCCATCCATGCTTCGCTTCTGTGATTTTCCAGCCTTCAATAAGGGCCCACCTGTTAAATGAGTACCTCAGTCTTTATTAAAGAGATGTTTGCAGTGTGTATGTTTGTTTATTCTCAGGCCGGAGTCTGCAGAGGGCTTTTTGTCACCGTGTCCATCAGTAAGTGGAAACGGGGAGAACTGGGAGCTCGAATCAACATCATCTGCAGCATCTAACACAGAATACACAGGTGGGCAGGTGACATGACAGTCCTGCAGTGTCACATTCTATATTCCAAAACTATTTCAACTTCTTTCATTATTATGCATGCATGCACGTTGTATGACTTGCTCATTAAAGCTACACTGTGTGATTTTTACCCCCATCTAGCGGTGAAAAGGTATATGACCATCCAGTGAATATTAGTTTCTGTTCTTCTCAATTCCGATTTCGTTTTAACTCCTACGGTGGCCAATGTAGTCCAAGATTAACATGGCTTCCAGTTCGACCCGTCCACATTCGACACGGTGCCATCGAGTGTTAAAACGCGAAAGGCGAAGCTTGAATTAACAACCTATGTCCCTCTTTGGCTAATGTACTTTCAAGATGGAGGGGCAACATGCGACCGACATTAGAACCCCTTACCCGTATGTATTTTCAATGGCATATTATACACTCACTAGAATACTTTATTACTTGAACGAAGTAAATAT
>CM070823.1:10706858-10730558 GCA_036326025.1 Chrosomus eos
TTCATACATGTTCAATTTTGTGGCCTTATGCTTGTCTTGTTGTGTCTTTTATGCAATGCTTAACGCACAGTTACTGAGTTTATGAGCAAGTCATTTAGTTTCTTTTGTTTGTGGAAACGCAAGTGTAAAAGAATATTAGGGACATCCTACACTTGAAGCCTAACTTTTCAGAAGGTCATGCAGTTGAAGAAACATTTAATGTACTGGAATCTCAGAAACTGACTTATTTTTGCTTTATTTAATGTCTGTGTTTTTATATTTTGGGCAAGATTCGTAATCCTTGTTGCACATCTGCTACTCCAGTAGAACTTGTGTAAAATTAGCTACAGTAAGAGTGGTTGCTCAAGACTCTTTCTACAAAATGAACGCACTCGTGTTGCTCTATATCTGTCATGTAAAGTAATGATGGGGCCTTTAACTGATGAAGTTGAGGACCAAAACTAAACATTATAGCTTTAGAATTATACGTCCCTAGACATGTTGCAATCACTTGTGTCACGGCCCAGAATATCTGTGTGCCATGTATGTTTGAAACATACATTTCAGAGAGACAGATCAGTTAGTGTTAAAATCCATATAAATAATACAGAGGAAAAACTAAGATATTGAATATCATATAATGAAGCTTTCAAAGAGAGGTGAGTATTATTGCTAAATGATGTTGTTACTCATTTTTAATTATGAAGTGCATTTTAAAGAGCTGGGATATTTGGTCAGGCTGTTGTCTAGTAAGACATTTTGTCTTCTGGTGCAAAAAATCGAAAGATATTTGTTATTTTTACTAATTGAAGTAAATCATCGTTTGAATTTATTGATGCTGTACAGATATAGTTTTACATACATACTAAGCATATTTTTTAAGCCATTGAATATTACTGATATTTTTCATATGAAAAAGATGATGTTTAACAGGTGCAAGTATGGGTCAGTGATAAAAGCTGTTCTGAGAGATGTTCATTTCCACACGCTGTCTAATCTTTTTTCAGGTCATGTCCGCTGTGTTTTTCATCATGCGCTTTGTCTGTTTGTATTTCAATGTTAACCTTAACATAAATACAGATTTACATCCAAAATATTGACTTATTTGACCCCTTTTTCCCTTGTGTTATGATCCAATATTGTTGTCTACTTATTATAACATCATTCATGACTTTTTTAATATGGGTATAGAAGGTAATCGAGAAAGTTATTTATAAAAGTTACTGAAAATCATATTGTTTATTTAAGGTATGAAAATTCAATAACAGTTATATACTTCTCAAATTTATTTGAAGGGCCATTCCACCGAATGGGTGACATTTGTTGTACTTGTTGTATCTCAAATAACTTTATTTTATCTTTTTTAACACTGAATCTAGTACTACACATATTTAACTATTCAAAATGTGTATTGGTCAATCTCAGGCAACTTTATTTAATTTTTTACAAGGCATCTAAGCAGATAGACGCATGTTTTCTCAGTCCTGTTACCGAAACTCATGTGCCATTTAAAAAGCATGTTTAAAAGTATGTCAATTAATTCCTTTGTTTTCCACACAAGAAAGTGTTTATTTTAAAGAAATTGCCTGGTTATATGTTCAAATAATTGATATTTGTGATAAAAAATCACTATATATTAAGGCAAGGTGTATTTTAATAAAAAACACTTAACCATTTTTTCATTTTAAAGAAGACCGAAGCCTCAAGTTTATAATTTTTTTTTATTCAACAATTGTATAAATGATGGGCCAAACAAAACAGTGGTTTACCTTTTTTTTAGAATAAGAAGAACAAAATAGCAACAGGAATGAACATTGGTAACAGGAATGAGTGTCCATATGTGTGTATGAGAGAGTGTACATGACTGCATAAAATTTCTGTGTTGAAGTGATGTACTAGGCCTATGTGCTAGTAGTACTTCACAGCGAATGACGTGGAAAGAGAAAGAAGGAGAGAGAGAAGAAGAGAGCGAGGGAGAATGAAAGAGGGAAGTTAAAACAAAAAAAGGGAGAAAAGAGAGGGTTACGGGTGTGTCTTCATCCTTCCCGTGCCATGGGTGGGTGTTTCTGGCACCTGTATGGGGTTTCTCCATCATCTACAAAATATAAGAAAGATTTCTTATATTTTGTAATATTTTGATCCTTCGTGGTGGACTGGCTTCCTGGAAGTATGGTGTTCACATTGTAAAACTAATCCTAATGTCTACAATATAAGTAATTGCAACCTTAAAACTCATGTGAATAGTATTATATCAACTAATATTTATTAAATCAACAAAACAGAGGACTCTACTCACTCCCAATACTTTAACTCACTCCTGTTACGTTTCAAATAAGTAACAGGACTGAAAGTAAAAGTTATCAAATACATTGACATACCTGTATGGCCACATAGCATACATGCTAATAGCATGAGGAAACTGAGCAAATTCTAGTGACTTACCAAAAGTTAATATTTTTAAAATAAACAAATCAAATCTAAGAAATAATTTAGATAACATGAGATGTTGAGATTGACCTTCTCAGTATAGTTAAAATTTCATATACAGAAATTAAAATAAGAGGACTTGGTCTTCCCATTGCCTTCAGAAGATCCAGATGATGCAACTTTGTGTTATGGGTAATAACAGGACTGAGTGAAATCCATGGGGACAAGACTAAAATGTGAATTTTATCTAAAATATTAGATACAAAAAAAAATTCTCATGAAAAAAAAAATTTTTTTTAAAGCATAGATTGGATATAAAGTCATACAACAATGCAAAAAAAAAAGATTTCTGAAGGATTTTAATCATTATTTTTCATGGTAAAGTTTAGAGATAGAGAGTGGGGACATGCAGAAAATGCTTTTTTTTTAGTGTTCTATGTAGTTTTTATCAATGTTTTAGTGATACATTTTAAATTTGTAGTTAGCTTAATGTGGAGGAATTTTGTTAATAATAAAATGTATTTTAGAGTTAATTTTCATGCAATTTTATACATATAATGTCCTGGGGGCGGCCATGAAAGCGATTGATTCACTAAAAAGAACCAGCAAATAAGAGTGATTTATAGAGAGTCGGACTTCACGTCGCGCCTTGATTCACTAAAAAGAACCGCTTCATAAGAGTCATACGTTCAAGAGTCAGATTATTGCTCCTGCTCATAGCTCCTGCTGTATGCATTTTGATTTTGACTCACAAGAATGATTCATTAGGGAGTCGGACTACTTTATATTCACTAAAAAAAATAAAAAGTAAAACAATTATGGAACACAATTAAACATAAAAAGGCAAATATCAAACTATTCGTTTGGAATCGTCAGTTGAACTTGGAATTAATTGTGTATAACATTACCACAATTTTGCATCAAATATCGGTATTTTATTTTGTGCTGTGTAACTTCCATGTTGCTACTTTTTTGCGTGTTATTTGAGAATTGTTTGTAATAATTTACAATCCAAGAACATAATAATCTTGACATCGTTCAAAGCCCAAACAGTCCCTATAAACCGCTACTTTCTGGGCTTAGTATAAGTTTACACACATAGTATAATGCGCATATAATGCTGCTAATCACAAATCCGCATTAAGCCTCAGTTTGTTGAATAACACGCGGGCCGGGGCGGGTTTTGCGGGGGTTTGTGTGCGTGAGCGCGGATTGGTGGAGCGCGCAGAGGAAGCTTGTGCTTGACAACCAGCGAGCGCCAGAGACAACAAGAGCCTCTCGCCCCGAAACACGGAGGATAAAAACACCAGACAGTGCGTGTCGACACACCCTCGGTGGACCCACAGAGGATTTCTGCAGTTCGCGTATATGTAGAGTTTATCAGGTGAGATTTTAATCGCTCTTCGCGACGCTTATCGCTGTAGTTTTGAGGATAGGCGAGGCCGGAGAGGCTGCTGCTGCTCCGCCGGGATGACACACTCTCCCCCCGCAGCTTCAGAATAATGTAGATATGGGTGGATGTCCCATCTCATACAGTAGCTTGATCGGATGTAATGTTGCTTATCTAAGAAAATATTAATGTAAGCGGTCAGATACATGGCATGCATTGTGAGCTCACCCCGATCCAGCGATGGGAAAGCATGAGAAAGCAAATCTGCGTTTCCCATGGTGTAAGGTTGGGGCCCGCGGTGGTGTGGCTTAGTGGTTAAAACTAAAGGGTGAATAAAACCCCTCAAAAAAGGACAATTCGTGAGCTAATACCATTGTGCTTGTTGTAGAACTGTATTTTTCTTCTTCACATTTTCCTTCGTTTTCTTTGTGTGTATTAGAGCATGCTCAAACTAATATTATTATTGTTTTTAATGATTAATATTAACCCGTTTAATCCCACCGGTCACAATTGTGACCGCAACTTTTTTCTTATTTCTAGAAGCTCTAAAAATGTTGTTATTGGCTTTGGGCAAGAAATTCAACTTTTAAATGAAAAAATAGATTGTCTTCATTAAAATCCATTAATGTCATGTGACTAGTGTGAAAGGTCACATGACCAGATCAGTTTACTTCTTGCTTGCACATCTGGAAGAAGATGTCTTCCTCAGACTACTAAAACAAGTACTATGTAAAACATCTTAATTAACAGATAGAACTATAATATTTTGTACATATATTCTTTAAAGGGTCTACTACTGATATATTTTGAGAATTATACTCCTGCATATATATTTTGTTCGTAAGACGTGTAAATTTGGGTAGTATAACACAGTATTTCAATTGAAAATACAGGTTTTGGCTGTTAATCCTACACTGAACGTATGCCACACCTGTGAGGTGGATGGATTATCTCTGAAAAGGAGAAGTGCTCACTAACACTTGTTTAGACAGATTTGTGAACAATATTTTTGAGAAATAGGCATTTTGTGTACATAGAAAAAGTCTTATGGTGATGATACACGGGGCAACTTTTTGAGCAATGTTGCTGGGCAATCTTGCTGAGCGGTTGTTGCTTGGGCACTTTCTCATTGAAAATGGGCAATACATTTCTATCTGGATAATTTAGATCGGTCGTGGGCCCTGTCTCACATCTGGTTGCCCGTAGACGACAACATTGCCCAGCAACATTGCTCAAAAAGTTGCCCTGTGTATCATCACCTTTAGATCTTTCAGTTCAGCTCATGAAAAATGGGGGCAAAAACAAAAGTGTTGCGTTTATAATTTTCTTCAGTGTAGTTATCAGTATCCAGAAACTATCAATGTGTTGGACCTTCTAGAGATATGTGACAACCCCCCAACCCCCCATCCCCCACCCAAATTGAAAGTGACAGTGAGGGCTTAGATAGTGAGTACCAGGGTGAAATGGCCCATTTGCCAGGCATTGAATGGCGATGCAGAAGTGAAATATTTGGAGGATTAGGCAGATGTTCATGACAACCAATTGGTGTGCCCCACACATGACCCCAAACAACCCAACAACCCTTTCTACAACGTGCGGCCCATCTTCAGTGCACTGAATGAACATGCATCTCCCTAAAACTGGCATAGGACAGGGCCCAAGTGTAGTCATGGTCTAGCCCATAGGGGTCTAGCCGAACAAGCAGAAGTTCCTCCAGGGTGTAACTTTGTTCATGACAACCTTTTCACCTCATAAGTCTCCTTCATGAAATGAAAAAACGAGGTATTGGATGTCTTGGAATGTATTGTGTAAATAGGTCTAATTAAAGAAATTGTATGAATTCTGACTATGGTGTTTCCCACCGGTCACTATTGTGACCGAGTATAAAACCTATTTTTTCACTAACTTAACCAACATAAAATTAAAAAGGGCATACAATTTGAGTGTTACGGAGGTCTAAGGAGTAAAATGCATGTACTCAAATTGCAAGAAAAATTTGGGATTAAACGGGTTAATGTAGTTTTCTCATTTGTATGGTTGTAATCCCTTTAGATTTCAGCAATAATGTGTCATTTTAATGCATAAGTCTAAGTGGGGTTTTTATTACAGTTATTTGAAATGATTTAAAACAGGTTTGGATGTGAAAGCATCTGCTGAGCAAAGAATAGTATTGAGGAACAGACTGTTTTGTTTTGGGTGGAATGTGACATCACCTCCCATGCTTGTGTGTTTACATCTGCAATTTCTGGCATGATGACTCTTCTTTGTCAACATTGGTTTGGTATTTTAAGTAGAAGGTTGTTGTCACTTTTTCACTTGCAGTATTCGAGGAATGCAGTGTTTTACAGTTGCTACATCAGATGACTTTATACTGAAATAATAAATCATTATTGGTAACACTTTACAATATGTTCCCATTAGTCAGTGTTAGTTAATGCAATAACTAACATTTACTAACAATGAGCAATACATTTGTTACAGTATTTATTAATCTTTGTTAACATCTGGTAATAAAAATAGTTGTTACTTCATGTTAGCTCAGGTCCATTAAATAATATTAAGAAATACAACTTTTGATATTAATAATGCAATAATAAATGTTCAAATTAACATAAGATAAATAAATGCTTTAGAAGTATTTATAGAATAAGAAACAAAAATATAATATAATTATAAATAACTTAGTAATTAATTATGAATAATAGTATCCATGCCAAATTGTTTTTTCAATCTAAATGATTGCAAATGTATTTAATTTGTTCATTTAATCTGTTCATTTGTATGCTTTATCTTATTATGAAGGATTCATCCATGTGTTTAATTATTTATTTAAAAATAATTTTAAATTAAATCTTCCAGTGAAACAACAGACTTCAACAATCATGTAACCCGCTGAAACTCCGCCCCTTTTTTACAATTGCCTGTTAGTGTGCATTCAGATCTGCCTCCATCCAATCAACAACTGATGGATAGAACCAAGACCACACCCTACAACTCTGATGTTGTCACAATATGTCACAAAAATAAAGTTACAGAACATTGCGATTGCCTTAAAAATTGTTTCACGTCCCTTAGTAGTGGGTCCTGGTTCAAGCCCTACAAGGCCTGATCACCACTGGGCGCTTGAGCAAATGTATACTATAAGTGTTTTTGGATAAAACCGTATTCTAAAAGAAGTGTTCATTCTCTCATTCTTTCTGTGAAAGCTTGCCACCATGACGGCTGAGGAGATCATAAATGTAAAGGAAGTGGAGATCATCAAGGTGATGCTGGACTTCCTGAACTCACGCAAGCTGCACATTAGCATGTTGGCCTTGGAGAAGGAGAGCGGGATCATCAATGGCCTCTACTCCGATGACATGCTCTTTCTCAGGTATGATCTATATGCGCCTTATACAAATCAACGAGACCACTCTCATATATGTGACACGACACCTAATGTGGCGTTAACATGAACCAATAATGCTTATTTTTGCCAATTTACAGCAGGTTTTACTCCGCATTGAAGCCTGAAAATCAAGCATGTGTTTTACTAGAGTGCTGCAGTGATGACACATGTTTGTAGGCCAACCTAGACGTTAGCATCACACTCGTTTCATCGACAAGAACGCATTTGGATTTTTCCATTGGCTTTTGGATTATTGCATAAAATAAGCTCTGTGACCAGCAAAAGTTTGATACTTACATGTTTTGTTCATCATGATGAACTTTATAGATTTGGTCCGATTGACCAAAACGCATCTTAATACCAGGTCTAAACAGGGCCACAGTCTGACTGATAAGACAAATCCAAGTGGTTTTACGACCAAGAATTTGCATGTAGTTTGTCTCTAGTGATTATCACTATATGAGACAGTGTATAACAACATCAATTCAGATGTTGTTAAATTCAGATGTTGTAAAATTTCCCTTTAAATATAGTCTTGTTTATGTTCTTAGTTTGAAGCTGGTACTATTATTGTGCTATGAGTCAAATTGTCTAGGCTAGACGCACTCTTTTTCTCTCTTTCTCATTCATTCTCCCCCCTGCAGGCAGCTCATTCTGGATGGACAGTGGGATGAAGTGTTACAGTTTATTCAGCCTCTTGAATGTCTGGATAAATTTGACAGGAAAAGGTGAGAGATCAGCTCAGAATCTTTCCAGAATTGCAACCCAAATAATAGGAGTTCACTTGCACTAAAGAATGCACTTAAAAATAAATGAATAAGGCATTTTTTACCCTTTAGAATTGTATCGTTTTGTACATAAACACTGATTCACTGTGTTCACTGAATATTACATTTAATGTAAATGATGTTTATGAATATTTTAATAAAATCAGACACTGCTGGTTTAACTTCACATATATGTGCATTTTTCCATGGCCTCTCAGGTTCCGCTACATTGTTTTAAAACAGAAGTTTCTGGAAGCTTTGTGTGTGAACAACGCCATGTCTGCTGAGGATGAGCCACAGCATGTGAGTAACGTCTATTCATCAAAGAATCCTGAAAAAAAGAATGACACTGAAAACTGGAGTAATGATGCTGAAAATTCAGCTTTACTATCACAGGAAGAAATTACATTTTAAAATATATTCAAACAGAAGACAGTTATTTTAAATTGTCATAATATTTTACAATATTACTGTCTTTATGATATTTTTCATTAAAATAAATGCAATTTAGGTGAACATAAGAGAGTTTCAAAAATATTTAAAAACCTTACCGACCTTAAAGTTTTGAACTGTAGTTTATGTATAATAATAATCTTTATAATAATCAACAGTGATCTGAACCAAACTATATTATATTATATAGAAGATAAATATATATTATATAGAAGATAAAGGAACATGCATGTAAAGTCACTTTAGTTTATTTTGTTTCTGCCAAGCTTATTTTACTAGCATGTAAATCTTGAGAAATTATCATGTTCAGAAAACTATGGTAACACCATGTGAGAAACTGGGGATTGTTTTCAAATGGCTCTGACCTGCTTTCGTAATTTTCTCTCTCTCATTCTATCTATGTTCAGTTGGAGCTGACCATGCAAGAGGCTGTGAAGTGTCTGCATGCTCTGGAAGAGTTTTGTCCAACTAAAGATGACTACAGCAAGCTTTGCCTTCTCCTGACGCTGCCCCGCCTCACCAACCATGCCGAGTTCAAGGACTGGAATCCGAGTACGGCACGCGTGCAGTGTTTTGAGGAAGCCTGTGTCATGGTGGCGGAGTTTATTCCCGCTGACCGAAAGCTGAGCGAGGCGGGGTTCCGCGCCAGCGCCAACCGCCTATTCCAGCTTCTGATTAAAGGCGTACTGTACGAATGCTGCGTGGAGTTCTGCCAGAGCAAAGCCACCGGAGAGGAGATCACAGAGAGTGAGGTTCTCCTGGGCATAGACATGCTCTGTGGGAACGGCTGCGATGATCTCGACCTGAGCTTGCTTTCTTGGCTCCAGAACCTGTCGCCCAACGTCTTCTCTTGCGCCTTTGAGCAAAAGATGCTCAATATCCACGTGGATCGGCTTGTTAAACCTGCCAAGGCCACTTACGCCGACCTCCTCACTCCGCTCATCAGCAAGCTCTCCCCGTATCCCGCTTCCCCTCTCCGGCGCCCGCAGTCTGCAGACACCTACATGACCCGCTCTCTGAACCCAGCACTGGACGGCCTGTCCTTCGGGCTCTCTGGGCAAGAGAAGAGAGGTGCGGGAACAGACGGAGGGAAAACTTCTCCCATGTCACACTCGTTTGCTAATTTTCAACACCTGAACCGCAGTGTGATGATGGAGAACTCAGGATGTCACAGCATCTTTGAGGAGTCACCAGAGAGGTAAACATCACCTGATACACCTGTAAATCTGCATTCGAGCTTAAGAATCGTAACCCGTTTAAAACAAACTCCTGAATACTATAAACCGTACATATTTACTAAGTGGTGAGCACTATCACAGATTGAATTTGCTGATTATTAGCAAATTACCTGTAATTATTAAAACGACAATTACTTAAATAAATAAAGATAAAATGTTCTAATATATTATAATAGAAAATAGTTATTTTAAATTGTAATAATATTTCACAACATTACTGGTTTTACTGTATTTTTGAGCAAATAAATGCAGCCTTGGTGAGCATAAGAGACTTCTTTCATAAGCATTATATAATCCTGATTATTCCAAATTTTGTTATTGTTTAGAACACCCTGTGAAAAAATTGGCTTTTTCAATTCAGAGACATTTGGATGGGTGTGGTAGAGAAGAATAACTTGGAAAGCAGAATCTTTTCAGAACATAGTCATTACAAAGGTGTGTAAGGTGTGCGTCTGAAACAGTAATGTGGACTCTCTGGTCTTGCAGCTCCAGAACTGAAACTCCATCTGATAAAATGTTGAGCTCACCTGGTCCTCAAAACTCTCGCCCGGCCTCTGCCCCGGGTCAAGATGCTCCAGCACCTGGTTCTGCAGAGAAGAATGAGGTATTTTGTCAGTCACTGAATCCATTGATATCTCCTGAACATTAGATAAAAAAAGACTTGGCTACTTAATTAATAATTGGAAAAACAACATGCCTAATAATTCAGTTATGCGAGTATAACTCCCACACACACACAAAATCTCATCTTCTCTAGCTTGCTTCCTAATCTAGTTTTCAAATAAACCTGGCATTGCATTTTACGAATATTGTTGGCTCCTTGACTAATTGCTTTGTTCGTCTCTTGTACAGTAAGTCTCTTTGGATAAAGAATCTGCTAAATGCATAGATGTAAATGTTGTAAAACTTTAATTTAGCAATCAAATTCAAGTACATTTTGAGTGACTTTCTGATTTATTAGCTCCAGGTGTTGTTATTAACGTGCCTTGTAATTGTCTGTGAGCAGTAGAAGTTTGCATGTGCACTCTCTTCTCTCTCATAAACAGCCTGTTGCCCTGTGCTGGCAAGCTCAGCTACTGCTTGCAATTTATCAATGACTGCATAGTTTCAGAGGGCTTGGATGGGCTGTTTCCAAGCTATAGTTGCTAGGCATGTGTTTGTGAGGGGACTGTATAAGCAAAAATTCTATGTTTAATGATAAAGTTTTTTTTTGTGTGAAGGGTTCTCGAATGTTGACCTGTATAGATCTCTTTTGTGTGAAGGGTTCTAGAATGTTGACCTTTTATATCTCTCTCTTGTGTGAAGGGTTCTAGAATGTTGACCTTTATAGATCTCTCTTGTGTGAAGAGTTCTAGAATGTTGACCTTTATAGATCTCTCTTGTGTGAAGGGTTCTAGAATGTTGACCTTTGCTTTATAGATCTCTCTTTGTGTGAAGGGTTCTAGAATGTTGACCTTTATAGATCTCTCTTTGTGTGAAGGGTTCTAGAATGTTGACCTTTATAGATCTCTCTTTGTGTGAAGGGTTCTAGAATGTTGACCTTTATAGATCTCTCTTTGTGTGAAGGGTTCTAGAATGTTGACCTTTATAGATCTCTCTTGTGTGAAGGGTTCTAGAATGTTGACCTTTAGAGATCTCTCTTCTGTGAAGGCTTCTAAATGTCGACCTTTATATCTCTCTCTTGTGTGAAGGTTTCTAGAATGTTGACCTTTATAGATCTCTCTTGTGTGAAGAGTTCTAGAATGTTGACCTTTATAGATCTCTCTTGTGTGAAGGGTTCTAGAATGTTGACCTTTTATATGGTATCTCTCTCTTGTGTGAAGGGTTCTAGAATGTTGACCTTTATAGATCTCTCTTGTGTGAAGGGTTCTAGAATGTTGACCTTTTATACGGTATCTCTCTCTTGTGTGAAGGGTTCTAGAATGTTGACCTTTATAGATCGCTCTTGTGTGACGAGTTCTAGAATGTTGACCTTTATAGATCGCTCTTGTGTGAAGGGTTCTAGAATGTTGACCTTTATAGATCTCTCTTGTGTGAAGGGGTCTAGAATGTTGACCTTTATAGATCTCTCTTGTGTGAAGAGTTCTAGAATGTTGACCTTTATATATCTCTCTTGTGTGAAGGGTTCTAGAATGTTGACCTTTATAGATCTCTCTTGTGTGAAGAGTTCTAGAATGTTGACCTTTATAGATCTCTCTTTGTTTGAAGGGTTCTAGAATGTTGACCTTATAGACTCTCTTGTGGGGAAGGGTTCTAGAATGTTGACCTTTATAGATCCTCTTGTGTGAAGGGTTCTAGAATGTTGACCTTTATAGATCTCTCTTGTGTGAAGGGTTCAGAATGTTGACCTTTATAGATCTCTCTTTGTGTGAAGGGTTCTAGAATGTTGACCTTTATAGATCTCTCTTGTGTGAAGGGTTCTAGAATGTTGACCTTTATAGATCTCTCTTGTGTGAAGGTTCTAGAATGTTGACCTTTATAGTCTCTCTTTGTGTGAAGGGTTCAGAATGTTGACTTTAAGCTCTCTTGTGTGAAGGTTCTAGAATGTTGACCTTTATAGATCTCTCTTGTGTGAAGGTTCTAGAATGTTGACCTTTATAGATCTCTCTTGTGTGAAGGTTCTAGAATGTTGACCTTTATAGATCTCTCTTGTGTGAAGAGTTCTAGAATGTTGACCTTTATATCTCTCTTGTGTGAAGGTTCTAGAATGTTGACCTTTATAGATCTCTCTTGTGTGAAGAGTTCTAGAATGTTGACCTTTATAGATCTCTCTTGTGTGAAGGTTCTAGAATGTTGACCTTTATAGATCTCTCTTGTGTGAAGGTTCTAGAATGTTGACCTTTATAGATCTCTCTTGTGTGAAGGGTTCTAGAATGTTGACCTTTATAGATCTCTCTTGTGTGAAGGGTTCTAGAATGTTGACCTTTATAGATCTCTCTTGTGTGAAGGGTTCTAGAATGTTGACCTTTATAGATCTCTCTTGTGTGAAGGGTTCTAGAATGTTGACCTTTATAGATCCTCTTTGTGTGAAGGGTTCTAGAATGTTGACCTTTATAGATCCTCTTGTGTGAAGGTTCTAGAATGTTGACCTTTATAGATCTCTCTTGTGTGAAGGTTCTAGAATGTTGACCTTTATAGATCTCTCTTGTGTGAAGGTTCTAGAATGTTGACCTTTTATAGATTACTCTCTCTTGGTGAAGGTTCTAGAATGTTGACCTTTAAATAGATCTCTCTTGTGTGAAGGTTCTAGAATGTTGACCTTTATAGATCTCTCTCTTGTGTGAAGGTTCTAGAATGTTGACCTTTATAGATCCTCTTGTGTGAAGGTTCTAGAATGTTGACCTTTATAGATCTCTCTTTGTGAAGGGTTCTAGAATGTTGACCTTTATAATCTCTCTTGTGTGAAGGTTCTAGAATGTTGACCTTTATAGATCTCTCTTGTGTGAAGGTTCTAGAATGTTGACCTTTATAGATCTCTCTTTGTGTGAAGTTCTAAATGTTACCTTATAGATCCTCTTTAAGTCTAGAATGTGACCTTATAGATCCTCTTGTAGTTCTAGAATGTTGACCTTTATAATCCCTTGTTGAAGTCTAGAATTTGACCTTAAGATCCTCTGTGTGAAGGTTCTAGAATGTTGACCTTTAAGATCCTCTTTTGTGAAGGTCTAGAATGTTGACTTTATAGATCCTCTTGTTGAAGGGTTCTAGAATGTTACCTTTTAGATCTCTCTTTTGTGAAGGTCTAGATGTGCCTTTATAATCCTCTTGTGTGAAGTTCTAAATGTTGACCTTATAGATCTCTCTTGTGTGAAGGTTCAGAATGTTGACCTTTATAGATCTCTCTTTGTGAAGTTCAGAATGTTGACCTTATAACTCTCTTGTTGAAGGGTTCTAAAGTTACCTTATGATCCCTTGTGTGAAGGTTCAGAAGTGACCTTTTAGATCCTTTGTGAAGGGTCTAAATGTGACCTTATGATCCTCTTTGTGAAGGTTCAATTTGACCTTATAATCCTCTTGTGTGAAGTCAAAGTTGACCTTTATAGATCCTCTTGTGAGTCAGAATGTTACCTTTTGATCCTCTTGTGTGAAGGTTCTAAATGTTACCTTTATAGTTCTCTTGTTGAAGAGTTCTAGAATGTTGACCTTTATAGATCTCTCTTGTGTGAAGGTTCTAGATGTTGACCTTATATCTCTCTTGTTGAAGGTTCTAGAATGTTGACCTTTATAGACTCTCTTGTGTGAAGGTTCTAAATGTTGACCTTTATAGTCTCTCTTTGTGTGAAGGTTCTAGAATGTTGACCTTTATAGTCTCTCTTGTGTGAAGGGTTCTAGAATGTTGACCTTTATAGATCTCTCTGTGTGAAGGTTCTAGAATGTTGACCTTATAGATCCTCTTGTGTGAAGGGTTCAAATGTTGACCTTTTAGATCCCTTGTGTGAAGGGTTCTAAATGTTGACCTTTATAGATCCCCTTGTTGAAGGTTCAGAATGTTGACCTTTATATCCTCTTGTGTGAAGGGTTCTAGAATGTTACCTTTATAGATCTCTCTTTGTAAGGGTTCAGAATGTTGACCTTTGTAGATCTCTCTTTGTGTGAAGGTTCTAAATGTTGACCTTTATAGATCCTCTTGGTGAAGAGTTCTAGAAGTTGACCTTTAAATCTCTCTCTGTGAAGGTTCTAAATGTGACCTTTATATCTCTCTTGTGTGAAGGTTCTAGAATTTGACTTATAGATCTCTCTTGTGTGAAGAGTTCTAGAATGTTGACCTTTATAATCTCTCTTGTGTGAAGGGTTCTAGAAGTTGACCTTTATAGACTCTCTGTGTGAAGGATTCTAGAATGTTGACCTTTATAGTCTCTCTTGTGTGAAGGGTTCTAGAATGTTGACCTTTATATCGTATCTCTTTGTGTGAAGAGTTCTAGAATGTTGACCTTTATAGATCGTCTCTTGTGTGAAGAGTTCTAGAATGTTGACCTTTAAGATCCTCTTGTGTGAAGGGTTCTAGAATGTTGACCTTTATAGATCTCTCTTGTGTGAAGGGTCTAGAATGTTGACCTTTATAGATCTCTTTTGTAAGGTTCTAGAATGTTGACCTTTTATATCTCCTCTTGTGTGAAGGGTTCTAGAATGTTGACCTTTATAGATCTCTCTTGTGTGAAGAGTTCTAGAATGTTGACCTTTTATAGATCTCTCTTTGTTGAAGGGTTCTAGAATGTTGACCTTTATAGATCACTCTTGTGTGAAGGGTTCTAGAAAGTTGACCTTTTAATCTCTCTTGTTGTGAAGGTTCTAAATGTGACCTTTATAATCTCTCTTGTGTGAAGGGTTTCTAGAATGTTGACCTTTATAGATCCTCTTGTGTGAGAGTTCTAGAATGTTGACCTTTATAGATCGCTCTTGTGTGAAGGGTTCTAGAATGTTGACCTTTATAGATCCTCTTTGTGTAAGGTTCTAGAATGTTGACCTTTATAGATCGCTCTTGTGTGAAGGGTTCTAGAATGTTGACCTTTTATCTACGGTATCGTTCTCTCTGTGTGAAGGGTTCTAGAATGTTGACCTTTATAGATCGCTCTTGTGACTTCTAGAATGTGACCTTTATAGATCGCTCTGTGTTGAAGGGTTCTAAAATTGACTTATTAGACATCTTGTTGTGAAGGGTCTAGAATGTTGACCTTTATAGATCTCCTCATTGTGTGAAGAAGTTCTAGAATGTTGACCTACTTTATCTAACTCATCCATTGTGTGAAGTGTTCTAGAATTGACCCACTATATAGATCTCTCTTTGTGAAGAGTTCTAGAAATGTTGACCTTTAAGAATCTCTCTTTGTTTAAGGGTCTCTAGAATGTTGACCTTTAATAGATCGCTCTTGTGGAAGGGTTCTAGAAATTTGACCTAATTTATATCTCTCTCTTGTTTGAAGGGTTCTAGAATGTTGACCTCTATAGATCTCTCTTGTGTGAAGGGTTCTAGAATGTTGACCTTTATAGATCGCTCTTGTGTGACGAGTTCTAGAATGTTGACCTTTATAGATCGCTCTTGTGTGACGAGTTCTAGAATGTTGACCTTTATAGATCGCTCTTGTGTGAAGGGTTCTAGAATGTTGACCTTTATAGATCGCTCTTGTGTGACGAGTTCTAGAATGTTGACCTTTATAGATCGCTCTTGTGTGAAGGGTCTAGAATGTTGACTGTCAGAGGTTGTGACAAAAAGAGTTCTTGATTGTTAACCATTAGTCGCTGTTGTCTGGAATGCTGATATTTAGTCTGTTGTATGAAGGGTTCTAAATATAAAAAAATCAATTGGAAAGTTAGAACAGTGTTGTTTTAGTACCATTAAGATACACCGTGTCTACACAGGACCCGACCGTTGTCGCATCTCACCGCAACAGCTAGGAGATTTATTATCTAAAATAGTGCCCAAATACTTATACTTCTCAACACCCATTCCATTTATAGTTGTTTGTTTATACTGAATCGAATGCTTCCAAGAGCTAAAGTCAATAATCATCTCTTTGGTTTAAAGAACATTACGTTTTAAAAAACCATCCTGACACCAGTTAACGAAATCATCAAACAGGTCCATGTGTTGTGTCCTCCTCACTCAATAAAATTGAACAATTACATAGTAGTCTGCAAATTTTATGTCTAATTCTAAAATTCTTTTACAAAATTTGTAAACAAAATAAATAATAAAATAGAGAGGACACTTTCAGAAAGACAGTCAACCTTCTGTGTTCTCTGCACAAGGAAATCTAAAAGCACATCACAGCACATCTCCTCATGTCCTTCCAAGTTCGTTCTTTCAAGGTAGCCTGGCAAGACCGGTCTTCAGGAGAACGAAAGTCTGTTGCATTCTCAGAATTGAGAAACAGCCAATGTATTGATACCTCTGATTGAAGAGGCTCTGAGCTGTCACAACAAACACTGTCTGGGATTTTAATCTGTGGTAGTAATCGCTGTAGAGCTGTGATCATGTGATGTATTAAATCTGTTCACCAGACCAGAAAGTCACTCCTCTTCAGAGTCTGTCTACTCATAAGCTTTGAGGGTGAAATGGGAGTAACTTTTCAGCTTTAGGCTTTAAAGTCAGAAATGGAAAGTTGTGATAGCCTAGTCTTTTCTTCCCTATTGTGATGTATATCTGAGTGAATGGGCTTCTTGAACAAGAACAAGTTTAGGGTGAGACATGGTTGTGTCTTTGTGGATTTGATTGGATGGTTGGTTGTTGTTTGCTTTTGCTGAGATGTCATGTGAGTGACAGGTTGTCCTGCCCTCGTGTCAGTAAACACGACATCAGAGAAGAGATGTCGCTGCCAGAAGTTATTTTGGTTAAAGATTACGAGGGCACACAAAAAAATGTCCATGAATAAATCATTTATAATAAACACTGTTATATTCCATAAAAAAATAAGAACTATCCATTTTGATTTCATGGTGACTTTAAGATTCTCTCTCTCTCTCAGTTACATCTCATCTCATCTTTGTCCCCTCTGTTTCTGTGTAGTTGTGGGACTCCACGGAGCAGTTTCAGGAGTACTACCGCCAGCGTTTACGTGTCCAGCAACATCTGGAACAGAAGCAGCAGCAGCGGGAACTCTACCAGCAGATGCTGCGAGAGGGCGGAGTCCAGCAGCACGAGGCCCCGCCCACCGCCAAGCACAACCTCACAGAAGCCTTCCTTACCAGGTCAGCCAAGCTCCACGTCACCGCTAACATCACATCCACAGGTCAGCGTTTGTGTCTAGAGCTGCACTGATGTACAGCAAACCAGCTGAAGTTTACAAACACAAAGACGCAAGGTGAAATCTGATGCTGCTACAAGCAAGAGGGTGGGATGCAGAGAAAAAGGCATGGCAGGTTCAATATCAAATGAAAGACTAATGAGATGTAGATGAGAATGACCTCGGGGTTTTACAGATGGTGCAGCGAGCAGCCACAGAATTCGAAGTGGGAGGAGAATTCCCTAAGGAATACAAACACATATACACACACATGACCTGTTTTACATTTTTGTGCCTTCAACTCATATTTACAGTGTTTTATTTAGTACCAGACAGGGTAGTAGCTTGTATTCATGGTTTCCAGGACAAATATTTATGGGTGGCCATGCTCCTCCGGTCTGACAAGTAGGCAATACCATCCATGACTCAACGTGTTTTTAACTAATACCTGAAATAGTCGATTTTTTCATTACAAATTATATTGTCAGCATAACAAATGTGATTCGGTTTGTCTTCTTTTGCTTAAATGACAGCAGAACTCAAGCTGACATTGAAGTGTTTTTTTAGTGCTTTTTTTATTCTTTCTAGTTCCAGCTTTAAAGGGATAGTTCACCCAAAAAACATTCCAAACCCATAAGACTTTACTTCATCTTTGGAACATAAATAAAGATATTTTAATAAAACTTAAAGTTTTTACAACATGAGTGTGAGTAAATAATGAAAGAATAAACGTTTTTGGGTGAAAAATCCCTTAAAGTTATATTTGGAATTTTTAATATTTTTTAACCCTACCTTTTTGTGAGTTTTTGGTGGACTGTGGTCTGTGGGTCTCTCTTGCCATAAGCATTGATGGCCCTTGTAACAGGGATGTGTGTGTGTCTTTTTATGTGTTAAAAAAATAATGAAAAGAGATTAGAGATTGTTTTGGAAATGTATTAATTATTTACTGATGTTGCATGAGCTGTCACTCAAATTACAGACCCCTCAAAAAACCCTACAGGAAAACTAGTTAAATGTAACAAAGCAATCAGAGAGGGATCTGAGAAACACTGAACTCATTTTAGAACCCTGTTCTCTTGTTTGGCTTTGATACCTCTCTAGTTCTGTTGCTGTGGTTACGGCACAATTGTAACACAGAAACATAACAAAGGGAGGTTTTGGAACCGTGCCGTACCGTTCCACTGGTGATGTCATAATTAAAGGCCACAACCATAAATAATGCAGTGTGCCAGAGGGGAGGGCAGGGCAGAAGAAACATTCATTGTTCTGTCTACAGAAGCCGTACTGGTCGTGAGAAATTTAGGCTATTAATTTGAATATATCATATAAGTATACTAGCTATAACTATACCTTAAGTATAAGTATAGTATAACTATATTAGGACAAATAATCTAAAAACGAATAAAAACCTATTCTGTGTTCACACTGGCCTTATGCCATCTGCTTCAGGGGATTTTGAGGGGGAAACCCCCTTGACCACAGGGAAATGACCAGTTGTGTTAATCCTGGCTTGTGTTTGACAGAGCTTAAGATGAATATCAAATGAAAGGCTAATGAGATGAACCTCAGGCTTCTACAGATGGTGCAGCGAGCAGCTATGGAACTTGGAGTGTGTGGAGAAATCCCCAAAGAAAACACTAATACATTTTATAAGCTATATGCACTTTGATGTGTGTGTTATTAAAAAAGCAACTGTGATCATCAGTAATGTGAACTCAAAATAAAATCTTTTGAGCAAGCTCAAAGTTAGTCCCATTTAGCCAGGCATTTAACTATTAGTATTAGTTCATTCTGGTCACTTCTGGTCACAGGAAGCAACTGTATGAGCGACCAATGACCAGTGGTAATATTCACATACAGTTTACATATCTCTACAGTGTAATTGTTAATACAACCAGGGTTCACAGCACGTAAAAATATTTTCATAGCTTGTAAGACATAATTATGCATGGCAAATGCTCTCAGTGTACTCGCTAATTATGGTATAAAGTTCAGCAGAAAAAATAGGATCTAAATAGGATTTAAATTTTTACATTTAAATAGGATTTAAATAGGATTTAGGATTTCTAAATGGGATTGAAATAGGATCTTATTTATACTTCTATCATCATTACTTTTGTTTTGGTTGGTATGCATGGGTACATGCCTTGAAAAGGTGTAGTGACATAATGGTTATATTTTGATTTTGTAACCAGACGCTATGTTATTCTGTTATATTTAAGCTGGCAAGGGATGTTTTGGGGGGAGGGGGGGTTATTATAGTAAAAATTAGGAGGGAAAATGTAACTTTCTAGCCTGACTTCGTCATACTCATATTCTGGTCAGAACATGAGTCTGAGACTGGTCCATAGGGCTTTGATTATGAGGCGTGTCTTAACCGAACCAGGAAAAACAACAACTCTGCACTCAATTGGATAGACCGACAACCAATCAGAGGAACGCAGTAAGTGACGTATGTTGAGCAACGCATAGTTATCAAACAGAACTCTGGAAAAAGTATGAAAAAAAATAAGGAGTGTTAACGATCTTTGCCGGTGTTGCAAAAAGAACTTAAGCATTCGCGGAGTAGGCCTACTTGCATGCAAACACGAAAAGCATTTTTGAAAGAAAAAATACGTTTGAGGACGTGATGATTACGTTATTGGATGGATTATCTGTCCATCATCGTATAAAGCCCGCCCTGGCAATTTGATTGGTCCGACCATTTTTTGGCTGATCATAATTACTCCTCAATGGATCGAGTCCAGACCGAACTTCCCGACCAAAAAATGTTGTGGGCGGGGTTCGGGCTGGCATCCAGGCTAGTAACTTTCATGGTTTCACTGTATTTTGCTTAACTCCTTTCAATAAAAAAAAAAAAAAAAAAAGAAGAAATAGGATCTTATGATTTTGAGAAAGCTCTTGGCTTTTTTGTATGCATTGCATGGTCAGTGAAAAGTCAGCGGGCAGTCTGTGGGCACCAAGTTGTCTCTAAAGCTTCATGTTTTTGTATGTATTGTGCAGGTCCATTCAAAGACTGGAGGAGCTGAATGTGGGAATGGATGATTTGGGAGAAGAGGTTCAGGCTCTCTCTCAGCAGTGTAATGGAGGCAGTAACAACAACAGCGAGGCGATAGATGCCTCAGCCACGCCACAGACACAGGAAGAGGTGGGAGGAGCCAGTGATGTGGTCACCAGCACTCCTCAGAGGTCAGCAGTTCAAGCAGCCTTCCCTCCGCCCAGCCATTCTCCAGTACTGCCCCAGAGGTGAGAAGAGACCAGTTCTCTAACCCTTTCAATTCACAGTTAATCGATTTAGCAAAATCATTCAAAGAGTTTAAATCCTAGTGAATCCTGAACGTAAGATTGTTTTTGAGAAAAATATGAGCTTTTTGTCATATCAAATTGGGGAAATTTACTTGGTAATGTTTTAGTGATTTATCAATGTTTAGGGTTCTAAAAAGATTTTGTTTTCACCTGCAGTGCCCAAACTGAGGACAAAACTGGACTGAATGACAGCAGTTTGACCCGCTCTAAAGGCCCAGAGGTACAGTGCTCCTACAGCTCAACATAGTTAACCCTATAAAGCCTACTGTGTCATATTTGATACACACATTTATAATGCTTCAAAAATAACAACATGATCAAAACATTGCTGAAAAACCTGTTTACATGCCTTCTCTCGTCTGATTGATAGGTCATACTTTTGAGCATGTAAAAGGCCACGTTTGCTGTGAAAAATTATTTTTATAAAGTATACTTAAATATTACTTTTATATTGTTAATAATATTTTAAGAAGAAAGTTTCACGAAAATTCGACTGAAGATTTTAGAAAAATCATGTTAAAATGTGAGCATCAAATATGGCATGGGTTTTAAGGAACTTTTATTTGAACATCTTTCAATCATCATTGTATTGCATTATATGTTTTGCCCCCAAATAATTAAAACTAAAACTAATTGATCATAAAGCTAATCATTTAAATATCATCTTACTAGATCCTATTATTAGGAGTTGTGGAGTGGCAACTGATAGTTATAGGCATTTTATGTAAAGTAATGTGCTACACTGTTATAAAGAGCTCATTATTTACAAGCTATCAGAATTTCATACTAATTTTAGCCATATAAATAACATCCGCACCAAATTGCATATTTTGCCTCTGTATTAAATTTGTTTCCCTCTTTGAGTATGAACTCAAAAGTCTGATTTATCAAATCAGATACTCAACAAAATAACACATATTTCAACAAATATGCCAAACAAATTAGTTTTTTGGACTATTGTTTCTTATGTCAGGCTTTACAGGGTTAACATTCACTGGCAAACATTCTCCCTCTGAAGGCTTTAGTGTAGGTTTAATTACAGCTCTAAAACTTCTCAGATCAAAAACAGATTAGAGATTGTTCAGGGATTATTTGAGATTAAATGAACATAATCTTCAAATAACCCTTCTCACATGCAAAATGTGTGTTTGTATGCGTATCTTGCAGAAAGAGACGTCTAAAGCCAAGTTTGTGATGGTCAACACCCTGGAGGATACACAGGCGGTCCGCGCCGTGGCCTTCCACCCCACAGGAACGTTATATGCGGTCGGCTCCAACTCTAAAACTCTGCGCGTGTGTGCCTACCCCGACACACTGGACACGAGGTCAGCCGCCCACACACTGCATTAAAACCTGCTTAAAAGATCAGAATCAGATACTTTGATGGGATACAAGCAAGGGCCTGAAATCCTCATTTCAGCCACCGAACTTTTATTTAAAAAAAAACTAGAAAATGAAAAACACGATGAAGTGTCTGAGAAACGAGCAAGAGTGCTGTTTTTGCCAAATAATTTTGAACGATTCATTGATCCATTCATAAAGACAGTCACTTGCTTTGTTCCTGAATGAATAAGCCGTTTAAATGAATGACTCAGTGACTCACAGACTGCCACCTACTGGCTGTTTTAGTTATGTAAAGTATTGCTTGTAAAGTATCATAGTTAAATACTTAAAATAGAATTTTTTAAACATTAATGCATTATTACAGTATTTCTGAATTGCTAAAACACATTTTTTGAATGTTTCTCAAAACCTTAAATACAAATCACCAAACTTAAGCTACACTGTCAAAACCTTTGACTTGTCTTGCTATATCAAACAATTGCTTCAGAACTATGTTATCTTTACCCAAAACCAAACACTGTTTTCAGATAACACACACATCCAGCTAATGCATAAACACTACACAGCAGTCATTACACACTACAGAGATGAATGCAAAACACTGCACTCAGGGCAGAGCAGGGGGAAAATTATATTTATTATGAAGTACTTGCACAATCCTGCACACATACAAATGTAGTCACAAACAAAATATGCAGCAGATCGATAGCAAGCAATATCTTGGAATCATTCTGCCTCAGCATCATGCCTCTGGGCATGGTCAGGCCACAGGACCTCATCAACGTCACAGGCAATCCTGTCCCTTGCTAAACAACGGGGAAAGAATCCTTTAGCATGCCGAATCCAACCTTGAATCGCTTCCACTCCAATGTTGTCACATGCTGCATCCATTGACTCAATGAGATTTTCCTGTGCATAAGGATTTCTGTCATAGACCTTCCACCTCCATGCAGAAAAAAATTCTTCAATGGGATTAAGGAAGGGCGAGTATGGTGGGAGGCACACATTTATAAAACGTGGGTTATTTTCAAACCACTCACGAACTCTAGGACCACGGTGAAAGTTCACATTGTCCCAGATTACCACATACATGGGATGCTCTGCCTGCTCATCACCTCTCTCTTCACGTCTCAGTATTGCTTCCTGTAGAGCATCCAGAAACGTTATAAGATGGGCAGTGTTGTAAGGCCCTAAAGTCACATGGCGGTGAATAACCCCGTAGCTGCTGATGGCAGCACATATGGTCACGTTGCCACCACGCTGCCCTGGCAACTCTACAATGGCACATTGACCAATAATGTTGCGGCCTCTCCTTCTCCTCTTGGTGAGATTAAAGCCAGCTTCATCCTCATGCACTCATGAGGCCTCTCCATGGAATCCAGTTGAAACATTCTCTATAGAAATGAACAAAAATAATTTTTTGAAGTAACGTAAATGATATAGCATTCCAGGCTTCATGCCTCTGTATACATGTGATGCATTACATTCAACACAGTAAAGATGTACAGTAACTCAATAGTGCTGTATAATCTCTGGACATGATTACTTGCACATATTGATATCGTAGCTCTTTTACCCTTTCAAAATTTCTCTCAAATGGTACTCTGTAGGCTTGTTTGAGAATTATCAGGTTGCGTTTCAGGACACGGTCAATTGTGGAGAGACTCACACTGTTGATTCCTTCAAA